>NC_024127.1:6941456-7010453 GCF_000346735.1 Prunus mume
GTACCCTGCAATTTTTTTCCCAATGATCCAAACCATCTATTTTTTAGGTCTTCATTCATAGATCATCCTTACAAAAAATTAGACAAAACGGAAACCGTTTCGACATCCAATTGTGTCTTACAATATCAATGAACACGGTGCTTCAAGAAAGTACTAAAATTTCAATAACTCAATTGAATGGTCAAATGATATCGGATTCAGGTTATTTTTTGTAAAGATGATCTTTGAATGAGTATCTACAAAATAGACGGTTTGGATTAGTGAAATAAAATCTAGAGTGGAGCCTACAAGGGGTGTCCCTTAAATAAGCTTATTTGAGGGATCCTTCAATGGAAGCTCTGTATATATATTCTATTTAAACCTCACACTTCTCTTTGTTCACCTCAATACTTATATTATTAAGCTCTTAAGTTTTATCATTGTGTAAAAAGACAAAAAGGTCATCCAACTTAATACTTAACCCCAGTACATCTACACACACCCCACCACTCTTCATAGTTTAGAAAAACACAAACTCATCTACACCCTATTACCATATTACTCTTCTCTTTTAAACAGGTAGAACGTTGAGGAGCCTACCTCTTTAAATACTCAACTTGTTGTGTTTCAATGTAATAAAGTGTTTAATTCCTTCACTAATCAATATCATCTACATATAGTAGAGTATTATTTTCTATCATATCAATAGTGCATTTCACTCACTTCATTTTTAGGAGATCCGTTTATTAAGCTCTCTGTTCTTCCTCCATCTAGCCTGAAGAACAATATAATAAATATTCAAAGTTAAAAAATTATCTTTTTACACAATAATAAATCTTAGGGATTTTACAATTTAAGTATTTGAGTGAACAAAGAAAAGTGTGGGGTTTTAAATAGAAAAACTCTTATATTATTTATTTTTTTTGCTAGGTATGTATTTAGGGGTAGTTTGGGAAGATACTGGGGTTGTGAAAATTTGAATTAGAAGTTGGGGTGAACTTAGAACATGGGGTGAACAAAGAAAAGTGTAGGGTTTAAATAGAAAAACTCATATATATATATATATATATCCCTCAAATAATTTTATTTGAGGGACACCCTTTAGGGTGCCCTACGAATTTTTTTTCAACAATCCAAATCATCTGTTTTTTAGGTCTTTAAATTATAGATCATCCTTGCCAAAAATTAGACAAATCAGAAACCATTTCGATATCCAATTGTGTCTTACAAAATCAATAAACACGGTGCTTTAAGAAAATATTAAAATTTCAATAATTCAATTGAGTGGTCAAATAATATTGGATTCAAGTTATTTTTTTGTAGAGATGATCTTAGAATAAGTATCTACAAAATAGATGGTCTAGATTAGTGAAATACATACGGAGTGAGCCCTACAAGGGTGTCTCTCAAATATATATATATATATATATATACTCAATTAAATTTATTTTGAGTTCAATTACCAATAATGCATATTGATGTGATGTGATGTGATACTTATTTAGCTGTTGGTTTAACATCTTAACTAGGAAATAATTAATAATGTGATGAAAATGAGTAGGTCAAGTGGTTCAGATTCTCTTTTGGATAATTTATGTTAAACTTAATGCACGCTTATCTTGAAGAATTTAGAAAAATCTAGAAAAAAAAAGAGTAGAAAACTCAAGAAATGTCCACTAACTTTGACAAAGTCAATAAGATCAAGCTTTAAGACATAATTGTTGTAGGCATTCTAGAAAAATCCTAACACAAATATTGTAATAAGGTAATACTAGGCTCGTTTGGTGCTTCAGATTGTACTAACTAATTTTTGTCGGATAGTATTAATCTGTTTCAGAGAGTACTGACTACATATCCATAATATTGTAAGGCGTTTGGTGCTGTTCCAGATAAATAGTTTGACTAAGTTATATTGTGTTTGGTGCTATTTTGGATAACATCAAATCACACTTTTTTTAACAAAAATTTCTTTGATAATTTAAGTGGAAATATAGATGATATAAACAATATAATTTGTATATATATAATTAAGAAAAAAAAGAGAATATATTGAAGCCCAACAAAAGCAAGCAATAAGAGAATTAACAGCCAGCAGTAGTAACACGAAAATAACCACAAAACAAACCAACAAAGCACCAAAAGTAAAATTTTTTAAAAAAAAATACAGCAAGAAAAACATAGCCGCATGTATTGTTCTAATCATTGACTTAGGATGATAATTTGATTATTGAGTTGGATACCTAAAAAAGATGAAATACATAAAGAAAAAAACGCAAAGAAAAACTCAGTAGCATGTATTGAGTTGGATACACAGCCGCATGATGAGTATTTGATTATTGAGGTGGATACAAGGTCGCATGTATTGTTCAAATACAGCAAGAAAAAAAATGTCCAAAAGGAAAAACTCATAACCTAATTTTCACAAAAATTTAATAAAAGAAGAAATATATAAAGATAGAGAAGATGAACAAAGAAGAAGAGAGAAAAAGCATATTAGCGAAAAAAATAGTATCGCCGCACGGCTATACTCGGGGTTTTTTTAATTTATAATAAAAAGAATATAGACTCTAGTATAGCAGTGCAACTATACTATTTTTGACACCTGGTGAAATGGACGCTAGGTGCCAGGCTGGGTTTTTTATAATAAAGAGTATAGCCGCCCGGCTATACTCGGATTATTTTATAATAAAGAAAGTATAGCCGCGCGGTTATACTACAGTTTTTATTATAAAAATATAGTATAGTTGTACGGGTATACCCTTTTTGATGTGGCGACGCAGGCGCTAGTGCCAAGCAGGTCCACTTTTTTTAAAATAAATAGTATCACCGCATAGCTCTACTCGGTGTTTTTTTTTTTAAAGTCAGCCGGTGGCTATACTACAGTTTTTTATTATTTAAAAAATGTATAGCCGCGCGGCTGTACTGTGGTCTTTTTAAAAAAATATTTTTTATAAATAGTATAGCTGAGCGACTATACTCTGTGATCTTTTTGTTTTTTAAAATTGTTTTTCCCTGATTTTTGTTTATCGATAAGGATAGTTTAGAGCATTATCCATTACTATTAAGCCATTATTCAAGTCTCTATTGTCCTTTTTTGAGTTTTTGCTTTTCTAGAGCTATCACCCATATAAAGAATTTAGAATTTTTCACGTTTAATACTCGTATTGTACACATAAGTATGGATTTTTTTACGTTTAATACACTTATTTTTTACATAATTTTCAATTATACACATAATTTTCACATATTATTGAACAAAAATAATATATATTAAAAAAACTATTAAAATATTATATAGTGGCCGAACTTATCAGTTGTAATTTGCCAAAATATTGCCCAATAAAACACATATGTATTGTATTCATATTTTTCCCGTTCCGTATTTTACTAACTAAAATAATGTGAGAGGCTAAGATTATTTCTTACTTGTTGTAACAAAAATGCAAGATGATGATATTGCAAACTCTTTGCCAACCATAACAACAATTTCAAACAAAGATTTATGGGTATAGTAGTAAGTTAGGTGGTAGTATTCTTCATGTAAAGTGTTGTTTGAAATGTGAAGCAATTACCAAGAACACTCTAACAAAGCATGCAATTCTCTACAACAAATAATATATGTAGTAACAAAATTTAGTAGCACTTGAGAGAATGAGGTAGACCAAAGGCAAACATTTCCACAAAAAAAGAAGAAGAAAAAATTGAACTTTCAAATTAATTTCCTATGAAATTTCTCTATGTTCAATATTTGCTTTGTAGTTATTGAAACTAACAAATTAATATATATAAAGTATAAACTAATGTAACTAGAAGGGTCATTTTAAAAAATAAATAAATAAATAGTATAGCCGTGCGGCTATATATTAACACACCCCAAAATAGAATATTTTAACAGTACTAATTTAGTATGTTTCAGTTAATTATTTATTCTATTCCATTTTTGGGTATACCCGCGCGACTATACCCTTTAAGTAGCATCATATGGATTTCTCTTTTTTAATTACTTTAATTAGTAGTTATATTTTAGTTATTATTTACTTAGTGAATAATTAGTATTTAAATATTTTATTTAAAAAAATTGAAAATTTTAATTACTATTTATTAAGTAATTCATGAAGTTAATTAAAATATTTAAACTGTAATTATTAACTAAAGAAATAATAATTAAAATATAAGTACTAATTTAACTAATTAAATCGGGCAAAATATATTATTTAATTACTAAAAATAAAATAAATAATTAACTGAAACATACTAAATTTATATTTATTTTTTTAAAACTAACCTCTCCTTACGAAATTGCGTCTGCAAGGTAACTTTCGTCGGGAGAGCTTTTTTTAAAAGTATAGCCAACCGGCTATACCCAAAAATAGAATATTTTAAAAGTAGCCGCGCCCGGCTATACCCTTTAAGTAGCATAATATGGATTTTCCTTTTTTAATTACTTTGATTTAGGGGAGGCATTTTAGACTGAAAAACCGCAAAAATCAACTGATAATTTACCGCAATGGAACTGCAATCGCGGGAAACCGAACCGCATTTGCGGTTGCAGTTATGGTATTTGATTTTCAAAACTTACGGTTACCGCAAACCCGACTATATATATATATTTTTTTTTAATTGCATTTTGTAAATAACATTGGTCCTCAAACAACACAACGGGGTCCTTCAAATCCACTCATCACCACCAACACTTGAGTTTGTAACTTTAATTTGTAACATTGGTGCATTGCATTTTCCTTTTAGTTTGTAATTTTAATTAACTTTGAATTGGATTTTTCCTTTGGGTTATAACTTTAATTCATTTTGCATTGCATTTTCCTTTTAGTTTGTAACTTTAAAGAAATTGGAATTTGAATGTTTGAGAAGTTGAGGTTGTGAATGCTTGAGAAGTTTAACTTTAATTGGAATGCTTCGAATTGTAACTTTAATTTTCTTTAGGTTGTGAATGCTTGAGAAGTTGAGGAGGTTGTGAATTTATATATGCTTGAGAAGTTGAGGTTGTGAATTTATTTATTTAGGTTGTGAATTTATATTTTTGAGTTAAAGTATGCTTGAAATCAAAAGGCTTCAAAAGAAGCATACAAATTAGGCCTAAAATGTGAAATATTGGATTCTTTTTGCGGTTTCAAAAATCACCATACTGTAAATAGTCGGTCGGTTTATGGTTTGAGCAAAAATTCACAGTTACTAAACCACAACCGTCCCTACTTTGATTAGTAGTTATTATTTACTTAGTGAATATTAAAAGAAAAAAAAGTAGAAAATTCGAAGTTAAAAGACTTTTGTTTGTTGTTCTCCCCCGTCTCCCAAAGCGGGAAAGGCAAAAGCCCTACTGAGTATTTCTCAGGCGGGAGTGTTGCAGAAAAAGAGGATCAATGGCGCCACTAGTGCAAAGCTCTCAACCATGGGTCGAAAAATAGTATGATACTCACTCTCTCTCTCTCTCTCTCCAATATATTCACATTTGGGTAAAAATTTGTTGAATTTGAATTTGATTTTTGTGGGGTTTGTCAGTCGGCCGAAGCAAGTGAAAGATGTGGCTCAGCAGGACGAGGTGGTTCGGGTCCTCACCAACACCCTCGAGACCTCAAATGTAACATATATAGCTTCATTTTCCAAAACCCTACTGCTCTTGTTCCTGTTCATCAGTTTATTCATCTGAATTAATTGGGGTTTTTCTATTTTTCAGTGTCCGCACATGCTCTTCTACGGTCCACCGGGCACCGGAAAAACCACCACTGCTCTCGCCATTGCCCACCAGCTTTTCGGGTTTGCCTCCTCCCGCTCAATCATTTATTAGAATTACAATGGTTCTGTATATGCTTTTAACTCTTAAAAACTGTTATCCCAAATTGCTTTTTCTTCTTTTGGAAATGTTCAATTGGGTTGAGTACCTGCGATATTCTTTCTGGGTAAACTAGGATTTAGTTGATATAGGTTGGACTTTGATCACTATGGATGTGTTATGGTTTTTGGTTTTGTGGTATTTAAATTAAATGATATTATTTGGAAAGATTAAGTATACGAACTACAGCACTATTTATATCCTTTTACTAAAAGTTCAAATTTCAAGAACCGGGATTTATTTACTATACACGTTACTTTGAAAATTTTCTTTGATTTTAACCACAATCTTTTTGCAGACCTGAACTCTACAAGTCTAGAGTGTTGGAGCTCAATGCAAGTGATGATCGTGGGATCAATGTTGTCCGGACAAAGATCAAAGATTTTGCTGCTGTGGCTGTGGGTTCTGCTCAACGTCAAGGGTATGTTCTCGTACCTGAGAGCTCTTATTCCCATGCTCAGTTCTTATATTCTCCATTTCCAATTTTTTGAGATATATTTGCCCTTTCTTCACTGCCTCAGGGGTTACCCTTGTCCACCATTTAAGATCATTATCCTAGATGAGGCGGATTCAATGACAGAAGATGCTCAGGTATGTTTGTTATCTGTTCATTTCTAGTGTCTTTATTTTATTCTTTTTCCTTAAAAAGTATTAAGAATGCCCTCACAATTACTTTCTGCCATGCAGAATGCTCTAAGACGTACAATGGAAACCTACTCCAAAGTCACAAGATTCTTTTTTATATGTAATTATATCAGCAGGTGCACCTTCTCTACTATTTTCTTTGTTTAATTTGGCGATATATAATTCCTTTTTATGTTTTTGCTAAATTTATATTTATGGTAGCCCCAATCTCTTTCTTAATTTTCTATTTGGGGCAGGGTTGATAAAATATAGTTGAGTTTGGGTTTGTTCGGAGGAACTTGCATGCATCCTAATAGTGCCGACTAATCAATTTAGGGTTCTTGATCATTTTCAGTGCCGCATAAAATGTAAAGTTATCCTGATAAAACCTGTTACAATATTTTGAGATAATACCTTCTTTATGAACTGTTCATGTATACTTATATGTCTATGTAGGAAGGCTCATTGAAATGCTCTAAGGTTTTATATCATCAAATGTAAATTGTCATTTACATTAGCAAAGAGCAGGCCTTGCAGTTGGTGATCTATGAGGTTGTCTTTCTGCAGGATCATAGAGCCACTTGCTTCAAGATGTGCAAAGTTTAGGTTTAAGCCACTTTCAGAAGAAATCATGATCAGCCGCGTATTGCATATTTGCCAAGAAGAAGGCCTCAACCTAGATCCAGAGGTGTGTACGTGGCTAAATCTTGGATTAGATATTGTGGTTTGTTGAAAATGGGGATCTTTGCATGAGTGTTGGGTTTCTGACATCATTATACAAAATGTATGATCTACGTTGTAGGTTCTGTCAACACTAAGTTCTATCTCACAAGGTGATCTTCGTCGGGCTATTACATACTTGCAGGTAAGTGGGGGTTATTCAATGAAAATTTGCCTCTTTTTTCATGTTGATATATCTTTTGTTGAAAAACACGAGAGGTAACTACCAGCAAGAAACAGAATGTGTTACTGTTGTGCCTGTCTATGTTGAATGGGTTATTTGTTTAGTAGCTTGTTTACGTCAAGTATTTGGTATGTTTTTTGCTTCTTAATTGATGATGCATTTTTCATAAAGCATGATGCTAGTTGAAATTCCATTGAGAATTTCTTTGGCTTTCATGCATTGTCTCTTGAAATTTAGCACCCCAAAATTTCTCCATATTTTAAGTTTATTTAATATTTGTTTTGATGCATATTTTTTGGGGTCTGCGTATGATGATATGAGAATATTGTTGAACTGATAACAGTATGATTCTTGAATTCTAAATTGTACTTTTGAAATATTGCAGTCAGCTGCGCGCTTATTTGGATCTTCCATTTCTAAGAAGGAGCTGATTAGTGTCTCTGGGGTAAGTAACAGGAGAGGAAAATTTGATGATGATTTTATTTATCTATTTATATCAGGCAGTAACCTTCGATGCTATTGCATACAAGTTTATGTAGTTGCAACAAATGGGCAATAGTATTTTTTGATTTGAAGTTGCATCCTTGCTCAGCTGGTTCCTGTAATCCCAAATTCTAGCAACTTTTGTCAAGATAATCAGTATATGTCTCATTGCTATTCAGTATTTCTGTTTTCTTGTTTGTTAGCAACTGAAGAAACTTATTACAGCAGAACATTTATGTTCTTCTGACTCCAGCCATTACCCATTTTTAGTCTCACTACATTGGGGGTCCTAGGTACAGTGATCCTAGGATGGGAGATTTGTATTTGATCCTAGATTGGGGATTTAACATGAAATGGCCTCTCTTAAGAATGAATCCAGATATGTGTTTGACAGCCCAAGATATACTTTTGTTTTATTTCAAATCCCTGCCTTGTCCTGATATCTATTATTTGAGTTCTTTAGGTAATCCCGGAGGAGGTTGTCGAGTCATTTTTTGCTGCCTGCAGCGGTGATAACTTTGATTTGGCAAACAAGGAAGTCAACAATGTAATCGCAGAGGGATATCCAGTCTCTCAGATGCTTTCACAGGTTTTATTTTTGTTCTTTTAAATTAATCTAGTGGTCTTTCTTTTATGTAAGATTGTAATACTAATACAATGTTACTTGTAGTTATTTGAGGTGGTGGTTGAATCAGATGACATATCAGATGAACAGAAGGCTAGAATATGCAAAAAAATGGGTGAAGCAGATAAGGTAAGACCGAATTATTGCATTTTATAGGCATGTCAAATGTGTTAGATTATTAGGTTCAATAATTCGAAATTCATTAAACGGGCTCATATTCAGATGGATCCCTAAAAAGGATGTGTTCTCGCAGATGCTGGACATCAACTTTTACATTTTTGGGCATAATATACTGATGATGTAGCCCTATCTTGGGCAAACTTCTACTTTTGCTCCTGTTTATGTGCAGCGTCTCGTTGACGGTGCTGACGAGTACTTGCAGCTGCTTGATGTTGCCAGCAGTGTAATGCGAGCTATGTGTAACATGCCCGAAGATTTCTCTTAGGAATGTTAGGTGGTTTCAGGTAAATTTGTGAACCGGGATGCAGACCCGTACGCTGCTAGATCTTGCAGAGACAAAGTTTCTTAAATTCCGAAGAAAAAAAATACTTATTTTGTGAAATATACCAACCACTTATTAGCTATTTTGTTTTCAACACACCAGAGCTTTAGCTAATTGGAATTAGCAGAGCATTACGTGGAAAACATGATAAGGGGTTATTGTAGAGGATTATGATTTCTGAAAGCAACATGATTAAGTCCCTTTCACGTTTACATAATGAAACCGATCCTTAGAGAAATATGCATCATTTTTGCAAAGCAATGAGACTAAGACTGCGGGGTCAAAATCATGCTTGGATTTGATAGGGGAACACATGCGTTACATCTTTGTTGCTGTTGGACAAAATGTCCGTGAAGGAACCCTAATTTTACTTAGATTCACGAGCAGGAAAATCAAAGAAACTTGGCAGCTTCCATGGCAAACTGTGAATCCGTGACGCCATGTGTTACGACCTACCATACATCAATGATTCTGTACTCTCATTCAAATAGAGACAAGTGTTAGCCATTTACCCGTGAAGTATTTTAAAAACGAGTCACCTATTTGTTCTAAATTGGATGAAAAATAAATTGACATTTAGTTATTATTTTGTTGGAAAATCCCAAATTCAAATTTCACAAATGAAAATTGTTGAATAAAAAGATTGTTAATAAAACAAATGCCGTTGAAAAACATTTAAGCTTTTTGCAATGCTATGATTCTGTTTTTTAAACCCGTCTTTGTGAGACAAAATTTCCCTCCAGATTCATCTAAAAAGCAAAGCACCGAGCACCAAGCACATCTTTTCATGACTCTTTCAATAGGGTGGTGGAGATTACTACTCAACGAGCAAAAGTCACGTCTAAGACGCAAGCAGCCATGGGACTAAAAGATTCATGTGTCTAAATAGTCCAAGTCCACTTGGCCTCGTGCTTGTGCCATGATTGAAATGCTTTCTTTTGGCATTTCGGTCATTTGGATGACTCCTAGTCGTTGATATATTATCAAATTGTGGAATTTATTTGTATTAAATGTTGAAGCTCACACGTTGACAAGAGTTAACCATTGATAAATTGTTGTATCTATTTGCGATTAATGTGTGCATATAAGTCATAGTATTGATGAATGCATTGGCGAACTCTTTTGTATCAACACTCACAATCACGGACGAGATTTCAAATTCTATAAACTAAAGTCAAGTGCATGTTTGGACCCATCTACACCTATGGCCTACCTACCCAACTTAATGCCTTTAATCCCGCCGGGAGCAAGCTTTCAATTTTCTTGGCACCCCCCTCACACTCTCTTCTCTATATATACAAATCCATATGATCCAATATCAACACAATGAAACAAATGGCAATTGATGATTATGATGACTCCTTCACAAAACCAGGAGCAATCCCATTCAAATGGGAAATCCGACCCGGCGTCCCCAAAATCCAAACCCAACAACAAAAACAACCACTACCACCACCTCCACATCCGCATATTCACAAACACCTTAACCTCAAACCCCCACCATCCGGGTCACTCTTCCTGCCGCCACCGGAGCCCCATACCCGAAGTCGCTCCTTCCGCTCTGCTTCCGCCGCTCGAACCCGGTCCGAGCGCTGGCGATTCGAGCAGCCCGATAACATCCTTGCCCGGCGACCCGGACGACCCGACACCGTTTCAGCCGGGTGCTTCATGTCTCCACTTCTGAGGCGGAAGTCAGCGAGCAGTAGCAAAAGGGGGAGCGGAGCTAGAACGGTACCCGTACCCGAGTCCGAACCCGATTACACTTCGGACCTTGAGACGCTGGCCCGGTGGTCTCTGTCGTCGCGGAAATCGCTGCTCTCACCGTTCCGTGACTCACCCACGTCCACGTCCTCCTCGTCGTCCCCTCGACCCGTATGTGACGCTGAGTGGGCCGGGTTCGGGCTCTTTTGAAAGCTTATAGTAAAAAGCTTTTTTTACTATTGTATTTAATTAGTAAGTAATTATGGCAAGCCCAGCATGGTTAATTCCTTAATGGGTAAGCTTAGCTCTCTAGTCACACAAGACTAAGTAGAGTACTTGGAAGTTTTTGGTTTTTGGTTTTTTTGGTTCTAGATGGCAAAAAGTAGGTCAAGTCAAAAGGTTTTGTTGATACTTGATCTTGGATGTAGTTGTGGAATGAAAGGGATAACCTTTCTTTTTATATACATAATGAAAATAAAGATAGAAGGTTGCCTTTTGAAAGGTTTATACTCCTTTTTCCTACATAAACTTGACTTCATTAAAACTTATAATAAAAAGATTAAGAAAGTACCCACAATGTGTGTAAAGGATGTTGGGTATGATCGAATGAAGTCTCTATATTGCTTCTCTTTGTAAAGATTTGTTTTGCGTTAGGGTTAAATAAATAGCATTCTTCCAACTGTCATTTACTGACATTCCTTTCCTATCTGGTGAATACGCCATACTAAAATAATACATTTTTCTTTAGTTTTAGTAGAAGAGAATTGAACTCTTAAGCTAACCTTATCCTAACTCATTTTCCTATCTATCATCAATTGAGAAGTAATACTTATATGTGCATAAGTGAGGAAAAAAGTATAACTCAACCATTAGCAGTTTTTGGTTAATGGGTTTGGATTGGCTTTCGTTTGTGAGCCACGTACTCATAAAGAACAAAGTAGAGGTTGTGAATGAGAATATGAAGCGTGTTCACTAATAAATCAAACCCTTAACATAATCTAATTCTAACTCATTTCCCCGTCTATCCTCAATATCAAACAATACTTACTTATACATGAATAAATATGTGAGGAAAAAAGTTTGAATTGAAATTTGCACAATCACATGCATTATGAGTTATTAGTTATTAGTTATTGGTTAATGGATTTGGATTAGCCTTCGTTTGTGTGTTATTTACTCTGTTTCAATATGTGAGGAGCAAAAGAAGATTATAAAGCATGTTAACCAAATCATCATATCCATTCCTCTTCATCAAACATCAAACAGGTTCCACTAATTTTATTATAAAACAAAAGCAAACAGCTTATTGCATTTCTTGTGATTCCTTTTCAAGAATTACTATTTAAAAATAAAATAAAATTAAAGGACAACAATTTTGAAGCAACTTTATATGGGCCGACCCTTATAAACTGAAAGCCCAACTCAAATCCTATCTTTCATCTTCAAATTACACAACATCCTCTTCCCTCCAAGTCCCAAAGTCCCCAACCAGCACTTAGAACAGCTCCATCAATGAACCACTCGAAAGCTGAATTAGGCAAGCTTAACCAAACCCTTGTCTCATCAAACCCAGAAATCAATTTTTCATATTTATTGATTCTCAGTTAATCTTTCACAGAAAGAAAACAAAAAACGCTAAACATGAACCACTCGAAACCTCTGTGCCGCAATTACACACCCAATGTAGTGAACCAAGTCCTCACTGCCATGCTAAAAAACCAACCCTTCAATTCCGAGCTCGCTGCCTCAGCCACCACCTCTCAGCCATGGACCTCCGAGTCAGTTTCCCAAGTCCTAATCTCCATACCCAGATTCTTCTTCCAGTCCCCCCGCTCCATCGGTCGCCAACATGGCTTTCGACACCGTGCTCCGTTAAAGCAACGCAATCTCAGACAAGAATCTTATAGGTTCCATAACAACGTGCTCGTTCTTGGCCCAGCTGCCCACAGAGACCTTCACAAGGTTCAGCTGGGATTGGACAAAGCGCTTGAATTCTTCTACTGGGTCGAAACCCATTTTGGGTTTGTTCACAATGAGCAAACTTGTAGGGATATGGCCGTTGTTTTGGCTAGAGGGAATAAATTGAAAGCCCTCTGGGATTTTCTTAAAAAAATATCGAAGAGAGGGAGTGGTGGGCTGGTGACTACCCAGACCATTACGTGTTTGATAAAAGTCCTAGGAGAGGAGGGACTGGTTACTGATGCATTGGCTGCGTTTTATAGAATGAAGCAGTTTCATTGTAAACCTGATGTGTACGCTTATAACACTATTATTTATGCTCTCTGCAGAGTTGGGAATTTTAATAAGGCCCGGTTTTTGTTGGAGCAGATGGAGTTGCCGGGCTTTAGATGCCCACCGGACGTGTTCACTTATACGATTTTGATTAGTTCTTATTGTAGATATGGCTTGGAGACTGGGTGTAGGAAGGCCACTAGGAGGCGGATGTGGGAAGCAAACCACATGTTCCGGAACATGCTTTTCAGAGGCTTTGTCCCTGATGTTGTCACTTACAATTCTTTGATCAATGGCTGTTGCAAAACCTACCGGATCGAGAGGGCTTTGGAGTTGTTTGATGATATGAACAGAATGGGTTGTACCCCCAATCGGGTTACTTATGATTCCTTTATTAGATACTACGCTGCTGTTAATGAGATTGATAAGGCGGTTGATTTGTTACGGAAGATGCAAAATATGAAACATGGAATGCCCACTTCAAGTTCTTACACTCCAATCATTCATGCCTTGTGTGAAGCAGGAAGGGTTATAGAGGCTCGGGATTTTCTTGCTGAGTTGATTGATGGAGGCTCGATACCTAGAGAGTATACTTATAAGTTAGTTTGCGACGCACTAAATTCAGCTGGAGAATTCAATTCGCTTGATAATGATCTGCATAGAAGAATAAAATATGGTATAGAGAGTAGACATAGGCAGATAATGAAGGTGAAGCCGATTATGACTCGCAAAGGATACGATAGCATGGTGGAAACTTGACGTTGTGAAGAAACTAGTTATGGTCAAGAACTGCAGATTATAGTCATTCTTTGACAAACATTTGGAGGTACTAAAGTTCATGCACTTCCGTTGGCTGGCCATACAAAATCTATTGAAGATTAATTGGTAATGAGACAACTTATTTGATGATCCTTGTTGTCGCGTTATAAATTTGTGGCGCTGCTCTTAAGAGGTATCTTAGTTTCAAGCAATTTTCGATCAGCGCCAAGCAGCTCGAATTGCTACAACTCAACTTACTGATGATCCTTGTCATTGTGTTATAAATTTGTGGAGCTGATGTTTAAGATGTGTTGCATGTTTTAAGCAATTCTCAGTCAGCCTCAAGCAGTTTGAATTGCTTGGTGCCATGAGCTGAAAGCTTAGTTCACTGGACTAGATGCTTGGGTCTCAACAATCAGCACAGTTTTGACAAGATCGTCTCCTATTGCTTTTGTAATGAGGGAGAGTTAAAAAGGTGGAACCAAGCTCCAAATTAAGGTCGAAGTTGGTCAACTTCTGTCACGAAGTTCTTCTCACATTGGGGGTATATGGTAAAGTAATTGGAGAGTGAATCCCTTTGTTTCTGCAGATAAGTTTGAAAAGTTTGAAAGCACATGAGAAGCTTATAATACCATCTTATTTCTTTGATGAATATCAAGTTTTAGAGACTTCAAAATTGCATTGAAGATCAGCAATAATAGTATATAATCATAGGGTAATTTTATTTGGACCCAACAATCTTTCTTTTAGACCCAAGATTTGTTCCAAAAATAGCCTTACTCATGAAGAACCCAACCCAACATCTCACTTTCTCTATACACCCAACCAAACCTATTAACAAGTAGAGATATTTAGTGAAATACTCATTCTTAGCACTAATATTATAAATAAACCATAATCCATTGAATTTCTATAAACAAACCCAAAAAAAAACCCAAAAAATGATAGCTAGCCTTATTGACTTTAAGATCGATTATTAAATTACTTTGGTGCCCTATTTAGTGTTTTGGGTATTTTTATGAGATTTTGGGGTTGGGCTTGTTTTAAGAAATTGATGGCAGTTTTGTAATTTATAAGAAGTTAAAAACCTCTTTGTTATGTTGTAAATGGGCTTTGGGTGTGTTTCTAAAGTCCATTTCATATAGGGTATTTTTATAATTTGGGTCCCTCGGTCTGATTCCAGCATTAAATAAATCGGCAGATAAGAATATTTGTCCATCTGTAATGGAAATTACATTAGTAGGAATATAAGCCGAAACATCTCCTGATTGGGTCTCAACTATTGGTAAAGCAGTCATACTTCATTCACCTAAACGAGAACTTGATTTAGCGGCTCTTTCCAAAATGCGTGAATGTAAATAAAAAACATCTCCCGAATAAGCTTCGCGGCCCGGCGGTCTTCGTAATAAAAGAGACATTTTGCGATAAGCCTGCGCATATTAGGTATAATAGTGAATCTCCCTAAAAAGTAACTAAAATTGGTTGAAAGTTGCCAACGGAGTCTAGCCTAGTGAAAAACGGCTTTGATTTGGCAGTCCAATGGTCTCAGGTTCGAACCCCTATGAAACCGTAGTAGTGTGGTATCTCAAATTCAGACCCCAAATTGTTGACCAAGCAGTCGTTGCCAATAGCTTCACCTTCGATAGCACAAAATAGGCCTTGCACAACTACGCTCCATCCTGACCCGGCCCACATGTACTTAAATGGTAATTGCAACTTTATATAAAACCGTCCATGAAAATTTAAATTAAATGTTGGGTCTAAAAAAAGATGGGAGTTTCACTAAAACACCCAAAATGGGGGCTGAAATTATAAAAAAAAACTCAACACTCAAAACACTTTATAAACACACCCAAAACCCATCATTACACATACTCAAAACCCATTTATCAACACACCCAAAAAATATGCAATTGTTGATTTTGGGTGTGTTTCTATGTTTAAATAGTGTTTGGGTTTTTTTATAAATACATGTCTAGGATTGGGTTTATTTACAAATTTGTAAAAAAAGATTTGGGTCTTAAAAAAATGTTAAGCACAAATCATGACTTGTTAATTTTAATCCCAGAATCATGACAAATTTGTTGAAACTGAAATATGAATTTTGTTTTTACTAAATAAATACATTTCTATAAATCATTTCAGGCATAAACGATGAAAGAAAGCCAAAATATGTTAGGATACCCCACCCAACTAGTACAATGTATTGATTATAAAGATCTCGATCGACATTTCCCTTCAAGTTGTTATTAGTCTTTGTCCTCCACAGATTGGGGTACAGAGCCACAAGTTCTTGGTCCTCATTCATAGCAAGTGACCAGTCTTCTTCTTATTAATTTTTCTTCCGCTGAATCAGCTGCATCATGATTCATGAAATGGGCCATCTGACCAATAATTCTACATTTTGCAAGAAATTTGATCCTGGAGGAACCACACAACCCACAATTTAAATGAGAATGCCCCTTCCATCTGGGCATTATCCATGACCTGAAATCTTTTGTTGGTGTTCAAAAGTGACTTAAGATTTTAAAAATTTTATTTCATCTGAACACTAAAAGATAGGGAATATTTTTGTTGAGAGAAAAATTTACATGTAACGGGTGTATATAAAATTTTCTTCTCATTAACATTTAGTGCATGAATATTGTTCACCAAGTATCAAATTGACTATTTATAGTGAGAGAGGTTTTTTTTTTTTTTTTTTGGTCTGAATTATGGTGAGAGAGGTTGTATATACATGTTACCTGTAAATTTTCTCAAGAGGGAGGCTATCACCAACAATGCATCCATCTTTGGTCGGCCATCGGTGGCTTTTCTCATTTTTATTTTTCTCAATGTGAGATGAAAGATACCAAATTTGGAAACTTCACCATTTCTTGGTTTGTAGTTGGAGTCTTTTCCCTGTTGTATTTTTTTCCACTCTCGAAAATCTAAGGCCATATGGCCCATGCCCCTTTCAAACAACTTATTTTATAAACTCTCTGAATTGCTTGAAAACTGTGTCTATATAAAATAAAAAATTTAAAAATCTAACATGGTGCCTGTTATGTACAATGTGACGATCCCTTTGATATACGTAAGAGTTTTGGGTGAGGTTGGCCTATGCGGCAGCTCACTCACAGAAAGTGGGACCGAGTAGAGCACAAATGTAGGGGTTTTACAAGTCCGAGTATAGCATAAATGTAGGGGTTCCACTATTTGTGAGTAATTTGCCGTAGTATAAACCTCATTTATTTTTAACAGATTTTGACTATATTATAAGCTTGTATTATGGCAATAGGGTTTTTAATTGTAAACATCCTTGAATTTTGCCTCGGGTTGTAATTGAGTCTCAGAAATTTTTTTTTTAGGCAATTACATCCGTTAACTCGGTAAATAGTTCTAATTAGGTCTAACCGTCCAACTCTATCAATTTATCTGTCAAAGTGAGGGGGTAAAAGCGTCATTTCGGGTTCTTCATCCATCATTGACCCCAACTCCACCTTCTTCATCCATCATCAACCCTAACAACCCCACCTCCATCTTCACAAGTTTACAATACAAATTCATATCAAACAGTTTGTGATTGGTAGAAACCACAAAGGATTTACTTGGCTCTATTTACATATGCACAACAAGGGATTAATAAGATCAGATCTTAGAGCCAATATCAAGGGTTATTAAAATTCTTAATCATTATTAGGCAGACTAAGCTGATACCATTTTCTCTCGCTTTTTCCCCAACTTTATAGCTCCCTGAATCGGTCATAGAGCTATAGCCCATTTCCATTATTGTCATTTACTGCCCATGCATGAATGTGATTGATGAATGTATAGATTGACCTAGCTTCGTCATTTAGTGGTAACGAGTGGAGTGCATAAGCCCCTTTAGAGACAGGGGTGAGCAGCAAGCGGTCCCTTGTATAGGGTTTCAAACAGAGCAAAATTCCCTTTTTGGGTATTCCGAAGGTGTAACCTAGGCAACGAAAAAAGGGCCTGATACTTCAATTAGAGGAGCGACCTCAACCCACTCGCAACCCCTGCTTTTGCCAGCATGATAGCAAGCATGGACTCGTAGCAAGAAGCCAACTGAATGACCAAAGCATCGGTTGCTTCCACTTGCAGCCTTCTTCGACCGCCTTGCTTAGCACAAGCACCAAGCACGACCTATTTCATTCGACATTCCAAGGCAGGGAGATGGGTTGCAAGTTGGGAGATGGAGGGTGGGTTGCAAGTTGCAGGTTGGGATATGGATTTTGAGTGGGGTGGGATAAGGAGGGGGGAATGGGTTGCGAGAGAGTGGGATTTGGATTTTTTATTTATTTGTTTTTTTCACTTTTTTTTAGTTTTTTTCTTCAATTTTTAAAATTTAAAATATTTTAATTGAAATGGACGGTTTTAGCCCTCAAATTAACAGCCAAATTGACGGATGGACTTAATTGGAATTGATGAGAGAGTTGGATGACCTAATTGCCTCAAAAAAAAGTTTGTGGACCCAATTGTAACTCGAGGTAAAGTTCAGGGACCTTTACGGTTAAAAAACCCTATAGCAATATCATATAAAAGACTCTTTCAATACCATTCCGACTATGTGGAATATCATGGCCATGGGTACATCGTACATAGACACATAATAAGGCTATAATTAAGTTCCCTATTTATATATTAAATTCTGTTGAATTACTATAAATTTGATCAGCACTCGTTAACTACCATGACGTATTATCTCAACAAATCTTTTTTAATCAATTAGCACTGTTTATACATATATAATTAACTTCATTATTATCCTAAATTAATTTAGAACATCTCAAACAACATAGTAGGAAACCACCCTTGTATTATTTTATAAGTAGTTTGTAGCCACACATATATAAATATATTATCTTGCTTCATACGGTTCATATTGCGAATTTGAATCAATGACCAAAGTTGATTCTTGTTTGAATGTGTGATTTGAATTACGAAGATGAATGTACTAATCAAGTTTATTTTTACTAAAATCTTATGGTGAATTCTGATATATATAATATGTATGCAATCTGTTATTAGATTATTTGATAAGATATGATGCTTACGATAGATCAGTAACATATATAAATGCTAACGTAGGGTTCCAATAAAAAGGGAATTGGCATATGCTAAACTGTAAAACATATAAACTAATGGTGCAAGCAAGTCATAACTCAGAATAAGTTGTATACAAATTACAATAATTTAGAAAGGGTGGCTTTTTGAGATACATAAATCCCTATTTTTGTATGCATATGCAAACCCGTGAAAGTGATTTAAAAGTTGACCAAATGAGCTGCGAGGATCACACCATTTGCTATCACAATGCTACTTCCGTGCAAATCATGGTTACTAAACATTCTCAAATTATATCAAGAAGAAAATGGAAATAGTAGCATTCTCGAAATAACCGGCACCAACCATATTTTAACTTACGACAAAATTAGGCCCTAATTTGGAAAAAAAAATATTATATGTTTCGGGTACACCGCGTTGTTGATTTAGTTGTTGACTCATTTGGCAAAAGAAGAGTGGTCCACGTGGCAGCCTTCTTCTCACGTTTCAATTGTTATTCAGTTGTGGGGGTTGTTAGATTAGTAGTTAAGCCAGCTGTTTTAGGCGCGAATATTAGTTACAATTGCTAACTGGTTTTGTAATGCTTTTGGGGGTAAATTATTTTATAATCGTTCTGAGTCAATAAAGTTACTTATTTTAGTTACACGAGTCAAGATTGAGATGGTTGGGTGCCAATCAGTTATTGTTAAACGTAATAATGTAGCTGCTCCTGCTACTGAAGACTGAAGTGTTAGTGCAGTGGCAACACCATCCCAAAGAAAATGCAACGTGGGAAGACTATTACAGCCTCAAAAGTCGATTTCCAGATTTCAAACCTCCTGGACAAGGTTGGTTTTTGGGGGCCGGGTAATTGACAGTCGCTGGTTTACTTGTATTCATTTCATTGGCCCATTTGGCAAGAGAAGAGTGGTCCAGGTGGCAGCTTTCTCACCTTTCAATTGTTTGTGGGGTTGTGTTAGATTAGTTTGTTAATCGGTTTTTGGTTGTTAGATTAGTAGTTAAGCCAGCTGTTTTCTGCCCGAGTATTAGTTACAATTGCTAACCCAGTTTATAAGCTGGTTTTGTCCTGATTTGGGGGGTGAATTGTTTTGTGATTGTTCTGCGTCAATAAAGTTACTCATTTTACTTACACAAGTCAAGTTGGGTTCCTATCACAATTAGAAGCCAAAAAAGACGAGATTCGATCTCTAATCTTAAGGATAAAAGCATTTACTCATACACCTAAAATATCGTGTCTGATCACGGATATAAAAAAGGAGGCTATTCGTTTACTTGAAAATTAGTTTGCATATAAACTATATGAATTTTACTATATACCTACCCTTAAGTTATTGATAGTATGATTGTTCAATATTGTTTTTGATAAGTAAAAATATGAATTAAAAGTATTAAACACATTATTATGGACTGCATTCCATTTACATACAACAAGTAATTTAAGTGTATAAAATGTTTCCGATTCTAGTTTTTTAGTACAAGGAAGCTTAGAAGAGGGGTTTATAAAAGAATAAAAAAGCAGGAGTGTACTATTCTTGATCTGATCAGTTGAAGATTGGTTACATCTCGCCATACACTTGCCCAAATTAATTAATTAGGATAAATATATATTTCCTTTTGTTGGTTTGTTGTTGTTGTTGTTGTTTTTGTTTTTGCTGACTGTTTTTTTTTTTAAAAAAAAAAATTTAAAACTCCAAATGCTTGCATGATCAAGAGAGAATCTACCGAATTGTACCACTCTTTTGTCATTTCTTTAGACTATAATAAAATGGAAGTATATTGGCCTGCCAAAGCTTGATATTTTAAGTCTTCTTTAAGCTTTCAAATTTATGAGAAAAGAAGTAAAATGATATGTACTGAAAATAACATGGGTCAAGGTCGACTAGCAAGACGAGGGGGGATAAGCTTTATTGTCGAGAGGGAAACAGCCCAAATCTTCCTCCATTAACACAACTTACAACTTTCATCGTAGAATTTTAGTCAAAATGATTCCATAGAGGAGATCGATGGCGTGGAGAAGGCAGCAATGGAATATTGCACTTGTTTATTTAAGAAACAATTGAATAAGTTTTTATATAACAAAACCAAAAAAACAGGCTTATCGTGTCGTTCATGATAGCGAGGGGACTCTCGTCTTACTTGTGAGTAAAGGCAACTGCAAGTCGGGCCTCTCCCAACGACTCAAATAGCAACATTAATTCTTTAATTATAGGCCCAATTTAATTTTGATTACACACTCTGCGTGCCAATTGGTTGTTTTTGTTTTTAATTTAATTTTTTCCATTTTAAAATTAAGAAAGAGAAAATATGTCTAGGTGTCTTCCATACCATGAGAATAGGATCCAGGTTCTCATTTTGTTTTCTTTATTTTAATGTATGCAGAGTGAGGAGTACATCCATTATAGCAGAGAGAGAAAAAGAGAGAGAGAGAGAGAGAGAGAAAATCCTCCTAACTTTAAGTACTAACGATGAGGCTAAGAATCTATCTATTCGGCCATTTCTAATTAAAAATTGGAAGTGGAAAAATCTGAGAGGGGCATGAATTTTTGGACTTTACTTGGAAAATAAAGGCATGGATCATGTGGAGTGAGAGACCAAAATTAGAATCATTAGATAAATGAAAGTAGATGTAGCGGCATGCTCACAACTTAATTATTCTACAAACTCTGAATTATGGAAGTTTAATTATAGTGCAAATGAGTGGTTTTGGATCACTGCTTAAAGGTCAAAGGTCTATAAGCTATTCTTGGTGTCCTTTTCTTTTAGAGAGTAGAAGTAGACTCATTAATTAGACTCATTATGAGAGTAGAAGTAGGCTCATTAATTTTTTTAAAATTTATTTATCAGTTGTTTAATTTCTTCAAATTTACTTTATGATCTTAGAAGATTGAGGTTTTCGAAATTGAAAAAAAATTTATTATCTCATCTTTGTAGGATATGATTAACTTTTTTGTGATTTCAGGCGCACAGCATGGTTCAGACCATTTTTCTAAAATCAATAAACTAAAGGGTCTCCAAACATGCCTTTTTTTAAACTGAAAAAAAAATAATACATTTCCTATTAAGAGGGACAATAGTATACTAAACTCACACACACTATACGGATACTAAGACTAGAACTTATGACCTTTTCTCGAGAGAGCATCTACTCCAACCACTACACTAGTGAGTCCCTTACAATATTACAAGAAATCTTTGACCTGAGCCAAACATAATTATAGAGTAGATTAGCTTGCCAAATGATATTTAGGGGACAGAAGGGTTAAAATCGACTCGAATGTATGCTCTCCTACTAGAGTTACAAGCCTCCATGCTTAAATGCTAGCACCGCAGAGCTCATACTAGCTAATCTTTGATCTGTAACTTATATGCAAAAGTTTAATATGCTTGGCAACCTTGTTTGTATCGATTTGAACATATTTATGTATTTAATTGCTACAAAAAAGTGTGTGAATTAGGGGATCAAAAAGATTCATGGCATTTGATCAT
This sequence comes from Prunus mume, assembly GCF_000346735.1. The sequence goes on from NC_024127.1 coordinate 6,963,667, forward strand.
TTTCGCTCCCAACAAAAAATAGAGATAAGATTTCAACATTTGTACTTCTTAAGATTCTAGATGTCACTTCCAGTACATTTCTTCTTCTTTTTAAAATTGAATTGAAGAAAATTAACGCTAATGCAGATGATGTACATGACATGACCCATATAGAAAACGTTATCCAAGAAAGCTTGACTACTTCTACTTGCTGATTAATCTTATGTGACTGATCATGCAATCTCTAAGATCTTAATTGACTTTCTTTCTAGTATGCTTATCTTTTTGACAAAGGTGAGACGTATGATTATAATATACTAAATAATTAGTTAAGATATTCTTCTATAGGAAATACTTTTGCTTATAAGTGCCGTGTTAAGAATGTCAAAATTTTTATAGAAATTCGAGGTTTTAAGGAAGTACACTTAAAAGTTATTTTTGAAGATATAATCCTTCATAAAATGCTTTTACGACCCTGAAATACTTACAAGTTTTTTTGCCAAACGCTTTTAGTTGTGTCTAATCATGAGTAGAGGAATTAAGAAAGAAACAACACGAAGAGTATATAAATCGCACCTGATACCATACAATATTAAATAATTCATGGTATTTTGTTTTTCCAGTAATACTGAAGTGTGCAGTTAATCTATATTTGGAACAAATTGAAGATATTATATTAGTTATTTTTACAAACAAAAACATAGGTTTTAAAAAAGAAAAAAATAAGATATATAGGTTAGTGACCTGTCGTTTATGCCACTTCGAGGAAGACACATAAGAGTATAGCTAGCGACTACACAATTGTCTACAAACCAGGGAAGTGGGTGGGTTCACAGTCTCCATGCATTATTAATAATATACAAATTTATAAATAAACCCAATCCTAGACATGTATTTATAAAAAAATCCAAGTACTATTTAAACATAGAAACACACCCAAAATCAACCCCAAAGTCAACTTTTTGGGTGTGTTTATAAATGGGTTTTGAGTGTGTGTAATGATGGGTTTTGGGTGTGTTTATAAAGTGTTTTGGGTGTTGGGTTTTTTTATAATTTCAACCTCCATTTTGGGTGTTTTAGTTAATTAATTCATGCAAGAGCTACCTCTATATATATGTATATCTTTGTTCATATTTCCAAGCATCATTTCAATCAATTAGCTAGCTAGCTTATTGACTGCCAAGAGAGATGGGAAGCCAAGAGCAGCAGCAGAGAGTGAGTACAGATGGAGGAGCTACACGCATGGCAGCCATCTATTCAGCGGCTACACCACCACCCACCAAACACTTCGACGTTGACCATAACATTGACCCCAAAGATGATCAACAGGTCTGATACAAATCAAATTACACTGGAGTTCATTTTGATTATTTTGTCAACAATATATCTGAGTTTGTTTCTTGTGTTTTTGTTGATTAATTCTGATGATCTTTAGAAGCCTGGATGGAGAAAGTTTCTAGCACACGTAGGCCCTGGCTTCCTTGTCTCTTTGGCCTACCTTGATCCTGGCAACTGTGAGTCTCTCTCTCTCTCTCTCTCTCTCTCTCTGTCTCTCTCTATACATACATGTAACATTACATTGTATATATACACGAACAATGTTCTTTTGCCGTCGTAACACATACCAGACTGCAAATTCCCACCATTAAGCCGGTTTAAATTCTTACATGAATGCGCAGTTTAAATTTATATTTTCATAACATAAGTCTGGCAAAAGAATATTACCGTGTGTATATAAATAACTCTCTTTACCGCTTATATGTATAAGTGTGTATATATTTTTGTTCCTATTAATGACAAAATTTTTGTTTATGACGTCATAATCTCACAGTGGAAACTGATCTGCAAGCTGGAGCCAATCACAGATACGAGGTAAAATAAAAGCCACAAAGGCCAAAGGAAAATTAAAAGCAAACATTAAAATAAAATACAAAAAGAAAAATCCTGAAGAGTTGTTTGCATTATTTAGCATGCAAAAGAAAAAGGTTAAAGCATTGGTCTTATCTTATAATAAATTTTGCTATTTTCAGCTGCTTTGGGTGATTCTTATTGGACTGATCTTCGCTCTCATAATCCAATCGCTTTCAGCAAACCTTGGCGTGACCACCGGTACGAAATAGGACGAAAATATTTCTTAACTCAATAATAGCAAATATATATTTATATATACCGGTTTTATCACAAAAAGTCTCGGTATTAGTAAAAGTGAAATCACTTATTATCAAGTTTTCGATGTGAGACTTTATATTTTTTAACATTCTTTATAATTAAAAATGAGAGGGAGAATAGAGACAAGATAGAAAGCATGAGAGAAAATAAACGGAAGATTATATTGTTTTCTTACAAATTAAATAATAGTAATTAATGTTCAAACCAAAAAAAAAAAAAAAAAAATAGTAATTAATTTACTTAATCTTGAATTTTCAGGAAAACATTTATCAGAATTATGCAAGGCGGAGTACCCAAAGTTTGTGAAGTATTGTCTGTGGTTGCTGGCAGAAGTTGCCGTCATAGCTGCTGATATACCCGAAGGTAGAATATATTATTATTAAGTAAAACCTCTCAACTTTCAAATCAAAGACATGCAAATATAAAAGATTTCTTAGGAAATCCAAAAATAAATAAGGGCAATTTTGTCCATTTTGGCTTCTTTTACAAATTTTCTCTCTCCTTTGTGTTTTTCCAAAGTCTCCCAATATATTAACTCAACTAAAAAAAAATCTAATTTATAATTTATGTTTTTCTGTCTTTAATTGTATAATTTTAAAAAAAAAAAATTTCCTAATATTGATTCTTAATTTTGGCATGTAGTGATTGGCACAGCCTTTGCACTAAATATACTGTTCAACATTCCGGTTTGGACCGGAGTTCTCCTCACTGGTTTCAGCACTCTCCTTCTTCTAGGCCTGCAGAGATATGGGGTAATTTTAATTAGTCTGCAAATTAATCCAAGTTTAAGAAATTAATTTAATATTTTGGTGACATTATATTATATGCATGGGCAGGTTAGAAAGCTGGAATTGTTGATAGCAGTGTTGGTGTTTGTCATGGCTGCCTGTTTCTTTGGTGAAATGGGTTATGTGAAGCCTCCAGCATCTGGTGTGCTCAAAGGCATGTTTATCCCAAAGCTCAATGGCCAAGGAGCAACTGGAGATGCCATTGCCCTCTTGGGTGCCCTCGTTATGCCGTACGTTCCATAATCTTTTGTTAGACAAGTGCTTATGTCGTTTGATTATTGTAATTTAAATATTTCAAATTTAACATATAATCTGACAAGAGAACATTTCTCGTGCATCTCTAATTTATTTTTGACAGGCACAACCTTTTTCTCCACTCAGCTCTTGTGCTTTCTAGGAAAATTCCAAAATCTGTCCATGGCATCAACGTAAGCCCCATTTGTTAATTAGCTTTCATTTGCATTATTACTAGCCATAAATAATTAATGCATATAACTTTGAATGACATGAAGATCCAAGTCGTTGGGTGAAAATCAACAACTATAAAAATAGAATTATTAACTCATTGTTGCATTATTGTTTATATGACTTTGTCTAGAGCACTTATCAGTATGTAAATGTATATATATATAAAACAAATATTAGTTTGATTTTTTCTGATCGTGGCCAAGGGTGAGCTGAAACGCATGTGTGAGTCTTCCCGGCCCCAAAAGAGGGTGGATTGTCGTGGTTCGCCACTAGCTATTCCCCTTTTTTGGAAAAAAAAAAAATGAGTTACTCCAATTATAAGTGACATGCATGCATCCACTTTCCAAAAGTAAAATCACAAACAAAGATTATTAAAAATAAATAAAACCTATTATAAGTTTTTCAAAAGAGTAATGCTACACTTACCATATTATTATCCCACATTTCTATACCACATGATGTAACATATCCATATCATATGATATATTAATTAAATGAATGAACTGTATTTTAATAAATAAAATTTGAAAAACAGAAACTAGTATTTTACATGATGTGGTATGTACACATCAGCCGCCATATCATGTGGTATAAAAAATGTGGTAAGACTAGTATTATTATTTTCAAAACTCTGCTAGACTATAAATTTTTTTGTTTTAAAAGCCCACATAATCTATATATATATAAAGCAAAAGGTAGAGAATGGTGAAACATTCAAAATACCAGAAAATGTTCTTGGTTAATTCAAACATTAAGGATTGAAATTATTAATTAAATGAGGATAATATGATAAATTCACATTTTTTTCATATTAAAAAAATTAAAATAAAAAACAAAATCAGATAATATATCATACTTTTATGGAACATAACTACCCATGTTATCTTTTCTTAATTCTAAAAATAAAATAAATAATAAAAAATAAAACCAATTGGCATATGCGTGAGCATGTGCCAAGAGGCTAGTTATTATAATATAAGAAAATTTATTGACCATTGGCCTTGTAGTTGTGAAGAGCTAGGTAAAAAAAGAGTATAAAAAAAGAAAAAAATCATAAATAAAGTGAAACTTGCTAATTTGGTAAACTGTTTGTTTAATTAACACTAATTCAATGTTATGTTGTTGCAGGATGCGTGCCGATATTTCTTGATAGAGAGTGGATTTGCATTATTTGTAGCATTTTTAATTAATGTTGCCATCGTCTCTGTATCCGGCACGGTTTGCCATGACACCAACCTCTCTGATAAGGACACCAAAACTTGCAGTGATCTTACCCTCAATTCTGCCTCTTTCCTTCTCCAGGTAAAACTCACCACTTAACCTTCATTTTACTATAATCTTTATAGATAAAATAAAACCAATCTTATATACATGGTAACATTTTGTTACCGATATATATCTGACATATTATGTTACTTGAATCATGACATGTTTGTTATTGTGAAAGTACTTTTTTATGACTCTGAAATATTTTTGAAATTTTTACCAAAAGCTTACATAAACACTTTTAATTGTCATAAAGCGTTTTTAGCACTTTCAAAAACATAAAATGTGAAAAAATGTCTGACAATGGAGTATTTCCGAATACAAAACCAGATAACTAATCTCTTTTGTATATGCAGAATGTGCTGGGACGGTCAAGCAAAGTCATTTATGCAATTGCACTATTAGCCTCAGGTCAAAGCTCCACAATTACAGGCACATACGCAGGACAATTTGTCATGCAGGTTAGATTTATGTTTTACTAATTATGTGAACTTAAAAGCACTTTTGAAAATTACTTTAAATTTGTTTGAAAAATGACATAAAATTGATGCTGATTTACAGGGTTTCTTGGACATTAAGATGAAAAAATGGGCTAGAAACCTAATGACCAGGTGCATAGCAATTACACCCAGTCTCATTGTTTCCATTATCGGCGGCCCTTCAGGAGCAGGCAGACTCATTATCATTGCATCGGTTCGTTGACTATTTTTATATAAAACTATTAGGGTTTTTTATATATAAAAATTATAATTAAATAGTACTGAAATATAATTAATTAAAGGGCAAACTTTTAATGTATTTTGCAGATGATACTGTCTTTTGAACTCCCATTTGCTCTAATCCCACTACTCAAATTCAGCAGTAGCACCACCAAGATGGGACCCCACAAGAACTCAATCTATGTGAGTGTGGTTTTAACCTTAATTAGTTAATCAGTGTTTCTTTATTAAAAGAGGTCATGAGTTCAAATCTCACGAACATATCTGTATTTTAGTAACGGATACTTATATTTAAAATTGTGATTTGTGCATGAAGATCATTGTGGTATCTTGGATTCTAGGCATGGGAATCATAGGCATCAACATCTATTACCTGAGCACAGGGTTTGTGGGGTGGTTGATCCACAGCAGCCTGCCAAAAGTTGCAAATGTGTTCATTGGGATCATAGTGTTTCCCCTGATGGCCATTTACATCCTTGCAGTCATCTACTTGACCTTGAGAAAAGACAGTGTAGTGACATTTATTGAGCCCACAAAGAATGACCCAGCAGCCCAAAACCAAATGGAAAGTGGGCTCCCCTATTCTAGTGGGCCCCCAGTGCCCTTCAGAGAGGACTTGGCTGACATACCTCTACCGCAATAGAGGGTTATTTGAGACCCAATGCCCTTAATTGGGCACGTTTATAATTATATACACATACATGCTTCAGGGTTTTCTTGCCCTTTAAATTGGAAATGGGGTTAGAATTAGAGAAGCCGGGGCTTTTTGTTCTTGGTTGATCTTTGCATCAATGTAACATGTATGCTGTTTGTGTTCTGTTTTATTCTATTGGGTAATAATTATCTATGTAAGGAAGAATAATCATTTAGTGTATCATATATAAAAGAATGTTACCCATCGGTCTACAGTTGCAAATAAAATTGTTCATTTGAAATTTTGGATCATGATGTTTTCCCTAGTAAAAGGGCTCATTGATTAATTATCGGTTACCAATCTACAGTACCTAGCACATTGCACATTGGAGATGTTTTAGTGATACTCAGCAGACGTTTGGTATTGCCAACAAGATATAGTTCTTTTTTTTTAACGACATTAATTTCTAGATGCATAAATAAAAGAAATTCTACGTAATTTTCCCAACAGAAGTTAACTCTCTTTCGAACCAGAAGATTGAAGCAGAGTTCCAGAAGACAATTCATTTTTGGCTGAATTAAAACAGGCCCTACAAACTGCCGGAGGCATCATGAGTGAAAGAATATTGAAGCATTAAATGATAACTCTTCCTACAGAGAGATCAATGTAGAATAAAAAGCTTGTTATACTGTTCTTATGACCAACATTTTGCGGTCAGTAAACCAAACAAAACAAGTTACAGGAGTCATAAATCATTCAACCATGTATTACCAGACACAAGTGCAAAGTGAGTTTTGGGGAGGAAAATTTACTCTTCCAGACAAGAGAGAAATGAGCCGGGAAACATTTTCCAAAAGGGAAAGAAAAAAAAAGTCATCTGCACCAACATCACTTTCAGAAACACAATTATTTTTTGGCTGAATTAATTTCTAATGATCAAATGTATGAACATACAGGCCCTACAATCTGCCGGAGGTATCTTCTATATAGAAAAAAAAAACTAAAAAAGAATGTGAGGCAGATTGATCGTGAATGACATCTATGTTATCCACTACTTTCAGTTACAGTGCAGAAAGCAACGACCAAAGGGAATAACCATAAACCCCAAATCTACATGTTTTCTTTCAACCTAGACCAGAGCTAGTACCTGGTACAGGCCTCAACATTGGATGATTTAGAGTCGGCTGGGCAGTCCCTGCAGCATTAAACATGGCATTTGGAGCTGATGAGGATGACTGTATGGATGTCAGGGGCATCCTCGGCCCCAACCCTAACATTGATTGGCGTGGCACAAATGGCATGTGGGGATGGATTGGTTGGTTGCTGTATCCTGATACACTTGGCTGGGAAGCTGAAGGTGACATTATTTGTTGCCTACCGGTGCTAGTGTTATTATTAGACATGGAAGAACCAAGACCTGCTAAACCCATAGGTGCAGCGACTCCAGCAGGTCCAAACCGAGCTGACATAAGACGGGCACGTTCACCAGCCATCCTCTGCCTAGTCTTCTCCACTTGTTCGCATTCTTTCATTAGAAAAGTTTCCACTTCTGCAAACTGCTTTAACTTCAGCTCCAATCTCTTCAACTGTAATAAATTTCACACTAGAGATAAGAATACTCATCCAATTCAATTTAAGTATGACTTCAAATGGCAAACAAATAAACCCTGCTTACAAAGATACAGGTTAAACTATGGGAGGCAGAAACTAGTCGAAACAAGTCAGGTGTTGGGGCAATGCCATCTCCAGATGGGCTTTTGATTTTCAGAGAATATTCAGTTATCAAGAGCATATGAATGTGTGTGTTAAAATAATGTCCATAAACTTGTCTAACCATATAACAACACTAATAAATAAATCAAAATTAAAATTTAACAGGGAAAGCAGTCCCTCTTAAAATAAAATAAGTTGTTCTTTTGTCTGAAGTTAAGTTTCAGACCAACGACACAATGAATTACCCCATACTAAAGATCTGAGGATATAAGCCAGTACTCATTTGGCCAATTATTCTCAGAGATGATCCATCCTGGAGTTGTATGCCCAGGATACTTTTTGGTCCATCAATAACCAGTTAAGGCTACCAAAACACACTAGATCAGTTGAAATAAAAATATCCAAGATACTGTATAGTATATACCAAACGCTAATCAGGATGGAATGATTTGTGTTACGACTGATACAACTTACAACAGACAAAGACAACTCCAACCCATACAAGCATGCCGATAGTCCTCTAAATCTTTCAAATAACGACACATCTCAAAATATGATTTTTAAGTATGCAGCTAAAGTCAAGATTCTAAAAAGGACCTTGTCCCTTATCCTAATTCAGGCCTTTTTAAGAGGTTCAACTCCATCTTCGCCCATCTTTTAAAAAAAAAAAAAAAAAAAATCTGATACAAAAATCTCCATCCTCACCTATTAACAACTAACAGGTAGCAACTAATAATGAGAAGATAAAAAAAAATATGGTTCAAGCCTTTTTTTTACCAAATAGTAACAAGAAAAGAGGTTCAGAAAAGTATACAAATAAGAAGGAAACAGTTAAATTTAGCAGAAGTTATACCTGATGATTTATGATATTAGCAGATAGTCTCTGAATTTCCCGTTCTTCATGATCAGCGAATAATTTTGCCTTTACTGCAGCAGCAGCAAGGCCAGCTTTGGCAGCAGCTATAACTTTCTCTGCAGGTATTGGAATTGTCCCTGCCTCATTTTGACCCCTAGAACCATGTCCTGCTGTGTTCTCTTCTGAAGTTTAATCCATGAATAACTGAAAGTCAGAGAGAGAGAGAGAGAGAGAGAGAGAGAGAGAGAGAGAGAGAGAGAGAGTATGAAAAAGAACACATGAAACTCCATGCCTACCCTTCTGCTGAAGTGAATTTGCAATATTTCCATGAGCCCCACCTTCTCTACCATGTATGCTCTCAGGGTTCATCCTTCATAGGTGAAAAATAAATTTTAAGCTAACGGAACAAAATTTGCAATATCAATGAAGAACATGCAACAATTAGAATGAAAAGCTTTTTAGGGGTTTCCAATGCTTTCACTGGATTGGCAGTACTAGCAAACTCCTCATTTCCTAAAAAATTTAGTATATTACCAGAGCTAAAAAAATCCTCCATGAGCCAAAAAAAATCCCAGGGAATTATTTTGATATGACAAACAAAGAGAAATCACCTATGTCCTGATCCTTCCATCTGCAAAATACTTCCAGAAGCAGATACACCATTGTCCTCAGAAAATACCGTCAATGCTGCATGGGCGCAAGATGCAGCAACTCTTGGCCCAACAGAAGAGGCCAGAAATGCTACCTACAAACATTTTCAACAAGTTAGCTGTGTAAGAACACAAGTGAAGTCTGGGAAAACCATTATCTCTTTCATTAAATGTGCATTTATAACTCAAGAACGCATGTTAAGTCTGGGATCTCTGTCAAGTTTTATCTCATATTCTTTTGTTTATATTTCACGGGTTGTAGGGATAAGATATCCTTTCTCTGTACCACTCTCTCAAGAATGTAAAAGAATTATGATAAAGTAAATTCTTCGCAACCTCTAAATAACTGTAAATAATGTATGGTCCTAGTCCCCGCAACACAATAAGAATGAAAAAAGAACCAAGGAAAAGTCTTACAAGACTCCCACAAGCATGTATGCATTCATCATCTGAGTTGGTAACTTAGAATCAAATACACTCAGTTTATTACCATAACTGCCTCTCTATCAAAATATTTATCCTGATTGCATAGTCGGTCTACATCTGTTTGAAGTATTTCCACTATCCAAACAGATGAAAAAGTCGCATCACACAAGAAATCATACTTCAGTTCTCTTTGATATTGGAGGTGTTAAAAAATAAACAAATAAATAATTATACAATCTTGTTTTCTGTTACGTACTTGGGACAGTACCTTTTTAGAATACACGTTCACATGTTTCAACTGAATTATAAGAAAATAAAGGACCATGATGCATCGGATTAGTCACCTACCAGGGACATGACTGGATTCCCAGAATTCGCAAATGGGAACCTGCATTCAGAATCAACATCTTGTGGGCAGGATCCTAAAAAGAAATTGAGAAAAAGAAAAAAAAAAAAGTTGGCATATAAGGTCTAATATACATCAGGATAACTTGAAGGATGAGAACCATAAGTAAATAAGAACACCTGCCGTATCCCCATTTGAGTTTGAATGAAATCCTCCACGACCATCTCTATCTGACGAGTTGGAAGACATGGACACGCCTGGAACTTCAATATTTTCCAGCAGGCCATCCTCCACAGGCAAACGAAGAAAATGAAGGATGCATTGTGCTTTTGACTTTGTACCAACATGGTCTGCAATTTCATTCCAGTTCTCATTGTAAATTTCCATTGCCTCAAGCAGCAGAAGGGTTTCTTGATCAGTCCAATTCTCCCCATCTGTATCACCATAATCTTTTGTTGAATCCACCCGTATGAAATCTATGCTTGAATGACCAACCACAAATCTTCCCTCATGGAAGCAATTAGAGCACATAAGTACATCAACCTGAAAAATAAGATACCAATCAGTTAGTATAGTGAATAAGAATTCAGCCAAACATATACTAAGCATTAATCTAATTAATTGGGATCAGCTATAAGGATACATTGTCGCCGTTCAAGCTCATCTAATTAATTGGGTTCAGATATAAGGATCCATTGTCACCATTCAAGCTCATCTAAGATGACATGTTATCTTTTAAACATATAAATACAACTCCATCTACATGTTATCTTTTCGTGCATTTAATTATGGGTGTTAAATTTTTGTGTCACATGTTGGTGTAGTAACTTCCTGCAGTTTCATTCATCCCTTGAAGGAAAAATACTATCCATTTGATAAAATTATGGACAGGAAAAACATAATATTATTGAGATGATAGAGATGTACCTCCTTCTGTGACTGATAGTATACATCGGGCAGAGAACAAGAACAATGATTGCAATGATTTTCAGATAGACGCTTCCGAATTGTGTTGTCCAAATCAGAGACATCATCATCATCATGACATGGCAAAGACGAATAAACATCAGCTGCCTTAAGCCTACATCTGGGCTTGTCAAATTTGATTAAACTATCAATGGATTTTAGAGCAGCTGATGGCACATGAATTTCACCATTTAGCTCCTCCCTTAAGTAGGAACTGCCACTCCAAGGCTCTCGACTCGGTGCTACAGCACAGTAATTGATAATTCCCCAGTGATCCAGAAAACGAATTATTCGAGTCAAATCATCAGAACTTAGACGACCTGCTAATGCTAATCTACTGCAATCAGAAAATGCAAGTCTCTTCTCTGGATTTTCCATGTATTTAGCAACAATTTCATTCCTACATTGCATGTATATCTCAGGAGTATGATCTGACGATTTTCCCGAGAAAAAATGTGGCACCACTTGTCTCTCTAGTCGATGCACTGTGGCTGGTGAAAACCAATCTGCTAACAGGAGAATTCCACAAAAACAGAAATCCATATTTATACGCATATATATACACAGAAATGCATAATAAGCATGTAGCTTTAACACATCCACCTTCCAAGCATTTGAGGAAAAAAGGGAATCAATTATCTTGTTAAGGCCCTACAGATGATGGAAAATAAAGAATCTACATGATACCGACTTCATATCAAGGAATCCAAGGCCTATTTCCAGAGTAAGTTCCAAATCCTTTTTAGAGACTAGCTTCCTCTAAACCCAAAAGTAAATCTTTTGTCTGGGTGCAAATCAGAAAAAAAAGCTCCCTTTATGTCCTTTTCAGATCATATAAATGTTATAATTTGAGTCCAGGTCAGCACCACAAACAAGTGACAAGTGTTGACTCAGATCAGTTAAATTATTTGCCTACCATGATGATTCCACATAAAAGAGTAGTTTACCGGTGCACAAATGCTTTTTTTCAGATAAAGAAACCTTCTAAACAGTTATTTAATATCAAATAGCAATCTCATCAAAACTTTCCAACTGTTTTCTAATAGAAGATTTGCAGCAAAAAAAATTCCGACAATTAGTCATTTCTTCAAATTAATATCCTACAGATGATAAAAAATTAATTGCACAAACCCAGCAGCAGTTCACAGTGAAAAACGAGTAGGCAACAATTAAGGCAACACATCAAATACCAAAATTCCACTCAAGACACGACGTAGTAGAGTTCTAAGCGTAACCGAATTTTGAAAACAACCCAGAATTCGGGGAGAGTTTATTATCACATAAAAACCCAGAAACTCTACAACTTTAGCAACTCTTTGCCACTTTCTATAGCTCACAAATAACTAGACACAAACAAATAGTTAACCAACATATGCATACCTGCGTGCATTGGAACCACATGAACTCTGTTCCCAAACCGCTTAACAACGCCACGGCCTTCCATAATCGACGGCGGAGTGACCACGTAAGACGACCCGGCACCATCTGCACGGTCCGGATCCAACGCCGGACTATCGGCGGGCACGGCGGACAACGCCTGGAGCTGACCATACGACACATTCTCTAAGACAATCGGACTGGTGGGGCCCTTGGCGTCCCCGCCGCTGTGATTGGCTCGCTCGAGCGCCACAATTGCAAGAACGGACGAGTGGGGCCTGTTCACGGTGCGCAAAACGACGGGAGGGAAGTCGCTTTGGCGGACCCCACCGTCGAGGACCTCGGTCTCATGAGGGCCGGGATCCGGTGCGGCACCGGATTGAGGGTTATGGTGGGGATCCTCTGAAACGTCATCGTTCTGTTCGAGGTCGTTGTCTTCTGCGGCAGCAACCGCGTCGTCGTCTTCGTCGTCGTCCTCCTCACGTTTGCCTCTGCGAATTTGGGGGTCGCGCTTTCGCTTCCTCCATTTGCCGCGGGAGTCTGCGAAAATTCAAACATTGTTGAAGTGAAAAACCAAAATTGTGAATTGTGAATTGCTGTGTATATAATTAATTGCAATGTAAAAGTTTGAATTTTTAGAGAGAGAAAGAGAGAGGGTTTTAGGTTTGAGTTACCTGAAGGGAATGAAGGAGAAGCTGGCATTTTTAGGAGAGAGAAGGAATTGGAGACTTGCTGGGACTTTGATTGGCGCAAAAATAGAATCAAAGGCAGAGAGACACACACAGACAGACAAGGGACAGAGAGAGAGTGAGACAGAGAGGGAGAGAGAGAGTGTGTAGGGCTTCCCTTCTCTGTTTTTCAACTCTGTGTGTTTTGCTTTGCTGAGCAAATTCTAGTTTTCAGGTTTTTTCCTCTTTTTTTCTTTTCTTTTAGCTTTTTCGCTTCTTTCTTTTTTATGTTTTTATATTCTTACCGCGCGTGTTATTCATGCACTAAATGAGTAGTTTCAATAAAATTTCATGTTAGTGCTCGCAACGCGTGGCATTCATGCACTGAATTAGAAGTTTCGGTTAAACGAAACCATTTATGTGTAATTTATTCTATTTGTTTGCAGCGCATGCCATGTATTGAATAAGAAGTTTCAATAAGTTATTTGGTTAAACAAAATAGCTCACACTTATAATTTCTTGTATTTTACATGTATGTGATGTGGTGTAGTATCGTATCACGGCTCTTATCGTTCAACCATCAAATAAATAGTTTCAATTAAACGAAATCATTCACGTGTAATTTCGTGTCAGTACTCTCAACGTGTGACGTTGAAACACTAAATTAATAATTTTGATTAAACAAAACTGTTTATGTGTAATTCATTCTATTTATTTACATCGCATCTCGTTCATGTATTGAATAAGTAGTTTCAGTAAGTTATTTGGTTAAACAAAATTGCGCACACTTATAATTGCTATGTATGTATGGTGCGGTGTAGTGACGTATGTGCACTAAATAATAAACTTGGTTAAATGAAAGCACTCACATGGATCTTTTGTTTTTTCTTTCTTTGATGAGCTTGTGGTGCATGCGCTTACATGCACTGAATAAGTAACTTGGCTAAACGAAATCACCACACATATGTAAGGATGCGAGTATTAGTTGTGGTTGCATATGTGTGTTCCACTTCCACCTCAACTATTGATCATTTCTCTTAGTCATTTTTGGTGCTCAAATTGGGTTCAAGTGTCATCTTGATTCTCGTTTCTTCCAACATTTACCAATTTTGTGTTTTAACTATGAAGATTAGTTGAAGGGAGAAAAAAAAAGAGAGCATAAAATAAATATTTTATTTCCTTGCCTTTGTAGACACGAGAGAGGACATGGAGACCCACATGTACACGAGATTACGGGTTTGGAAATGAAGCCTTGATATGATTGTGAGCTGCAAATGTGGTGAGATTATTCCATTGCGTGTATATGCATATAGAACACATATAAGTCATTTATTTCTTTTTCTTTTTCTGTTGCATTATTCGTTCTTTTTTATACAAATAAAAGTTTAAACTAATTTAAATTAATCTAATTTACGAAGAGAAGAACTTGAACTTGAGTGCAAGGGGCTCCCGCGCTACCCTCACCTGGCATTGCTAATTTTTTTCTATAATTTGAGCATATTTACAAAGATTAAACACGTTTTTTATACATGGGCTTGCCCATGCAATGCATAGTGATGAAGCCAGCCCAGTACCCAGTTCTAAATGTACCTCTTTACCCTCTTCCCCCCCCTCCTCTCTCTGGGTTTGGAGGGAACTTCTCTGCAGACCTAAAATTCCCATTCCCAACTGCCATTTTAATGCTCTCACTGAACCTGAGACACCTCTCAATCATGAGCAAGAGACAAAGACCAATTCAATCTCCTCCATCAACCCCTCCAACCCCACAAACCCACAACCCCAAAAGACCCAAAACCATCCTCAAACCCACCAAATGGGTCCCACTCAATCTCACCCAATCCGAGCTCTCCTTGCCCCTCACCTTCCCCACCGGCCAAACCTTCAGGTGGAGACAGACGGGCCCTCTTCAGTACACAGGCGTTGTTGGGTCCCACTTAGTATCCCTCAGGCACCTCGAAAACGGCAACGTTTCCTACTGCCTTCACCACACCACCACCTCCGAAACCAATGCCAAGTTGGCCTTGCTTGACTTTCTCAATGTGGGTATTTCTCTGGCTGGCATTTGGGAGGTTTTCTCGGCCTCGGATTCGAGGTTTGCTGAGCTCGCGAGCTATTTGGGCGGTGCGCGCGTGCTTAGGCAAGACCCAATTGAGTGTTTGATTCAGTTTCTTTGTTCATCAAATAACAACATCCAGAGAATTACCAAAATGGTAGATTTTGTATCTTCGTTGGGGAACCATTTGGGTTCTGTTGGAGGTTTTGAGTTCCATGAATTTCCATCTTTAGAGCGCTTGTCAATGGTCTCAGAGAAAGAGTTCAGAGAGGCTGGTTTTGGCTATAGGTCTGTTTTTAATCACCACTCCATATATTTATATTGTTTGCTTCATATGCATATATTTATATTTGGATTCTAAATCTTACTCATTACTGTTATTGTGAGCTCATAATATTGAGATTTGGTTTGTTGGGTTGGTTTGTGTGGGCAGGGCCAAGTACATAACTGGCACTGTAAAAGCTTTGCAATTGAAACCTGGTGGAGGAGCAGAGTGGCTTTTGTCTCTGCGTAAAACGGAGCTCGAAGAGGTGATTGAAGCTCTTTCCACATTGCCTGGAGTTGGTCCTAAGGTTGCAGCATGTATAGCTCTTTTCTCGCTTGATCAACACCATGCCATTCCTGTTGATACACACGTGTGGCAGGTATGCTCTTTACTGCTTGATGTTTCTACTTTACAAATAGCATATATGTCATTTGGTGCTAGACAAGTTAATAGGTTGATGAGTTGTTGATCAACATAACTCTTTTAGTTTAGGGGTTCTTTTGCTAATGTTTAACAGTTATGTCTTTGTGTTTTGAAAATTCATAAAGTGCTGATGTGTGGATGGTTTTTTTCTTGATGGGGCTGAGTAAGATTGCTACTAGATACCTCATACCTGAGCTAGCAGGTGCTCGTCTGACACCTAAGCTCTGTGGCCGTGTGGCGGAGGCATTTGTGAGTAAATATGGGAAATATGCTGGCTGGGCTCAAACTCTGCTTTTTATTGCTGAATTACCTTCCCAAAAAGCCCTTCTACCAGCACATTTTTGGAATGCAAAAGAGAGTAAAGCTGCCAAGAAGAAGGATCGTAAATCGCACACTGCAGTGGATACTTCAATAGTTGATTAACATGACTTGACAATTGCAATCTGCATGTTTGAGTTAAAACCTTCTAGTTCGATGATTGCATCACACTGACAATGTGCAAGATGATTTTCTCCAAAACAATTTAACTCCTCCTCACAAATCAGGACTCGGGAAGATGAACAATAGTGAAATATAAGCTGCTTATTGGAAGGTGAGGTCCAATTGCTTTCTATGAAATTTGTCACCTGTTCCTTTCAAAGTTTATGCGCTCATTCTCATTCTTGTGTACCTTGCACTTTCCTCTGTATCATTACTGCTTGCTAACATATATTTCTAGGCTGTCATATTGTTGAGAATAACTTAGATTGGAATTGATGCTTGTTCAAACATTATTTGTATCTGAATCAAGAAGTTGTAGATACATCCACATTATTTTATGAATCAAGTGTCTATATTTTTTTGGGTAAACAGCCAAGTGTCTGTCTTACCGCTGGTTTAATGTAGGAACTTGTTTGGAGGTACATTTAATTATTTGGAATTTTTTTCCGTAGTATCAGGTGTAGAAATGAATCATTTGCCAACATGATTAGAGAAATACTTGAATGAGAAGCTTAGCAGCCAACCAAAATTTATTGCCAATTTAACATAATGACACCTCAATCCAAAACTATACTCGCATCATGTGCATTGTGCATCAACCAACAAAGTTTTACTGATGCTTGGGCATGGATCACCAAACTTTTGTAATGATACTGGGATGGAACATCTCCTCTTCCCTAGACAAGCCTGAAAATTTAAACCATGATTAGAACATGTAAACATGGAGAAGATAAGAAGTTCTTTTGTGTTTTGGGAAACCAAATGAAGCGCTGAAACTATGCCAAAAAAGGAAAAGAGATGCTCACCTGCTCTACAATTGCTTTGGAATTAGATGAGTGGCAGCTTCCGGTGGCATAAGTTTTACAATCACCGGAAGGGTTGCCAAAGCTTGAGAATAAGACTTTGGAGATGCTCTTCTTTGGAGGACAACTGAGTTGAATTTTTGGCCTTCTACCAAGTTTCGTTTTAGTGTTATTCTTATTCTGAGTTTTCTGAACCAACCATTTGCTCACTGGGGGTAGATGTGTTTCAGACACATGCCCACATACCTGTGTTACTGAAACTTTGTCCAGTGAAATTCCAAGGGGGTCACCGTTTTCTTCTTCCAGGAGAACTAATAGGTTCCCGGTAGGCTTGAGGAATGATCGAGGTACATTGTACCTGAAAATTGAAAGGTGTAATGTTGTGTGCCCAAAGTACTGAAATAACAAATACATAAAGTTGGTATGAACTGCATACCATGTCTGTGAAGGTTTGCCTTTCGGGGTTTGGAAGGAGACCCAAAATCGACCGATGCTTTGGCCGTTAACCCAGGCTTCACCCTTTCCCATGGAACCAAGATTTAATGCAATAGAGTCATGTCCTGCTGGTGCATCAAATAGAATCTGCCAAAAAGCCAAGAATTAAAGAAGTTGTGCGGAGCAGAGACAATAACTTAGAGCACACCTATATAACGAAATCTAAGATATATATCTCAGTTAATTGTGCAGTATTTGATTTCTTTAAAATTATATTTTGGCCACATTTTGCAGAACGTAGATTCAAAGAAGAATTATGTACTTTTACCTTGTACCATGTCAGTGGTTGATGATCAGAGCTTCCCAACTTACTCCATTGAACTTTACTTGGTCCACTGTCGCTATGGATTTGTAACTTCTCTCCATCCAGCCCAACCTTCATAAAACAAAATATAAATTAACGGAAGGGACATTTTTAAGGGTAAGCAAATTCAGCTTTACATTTAGAGATAAGATATTCTGAAAAGAAAATCACCTGATAGCCCCATGAGCTTTTGCTGAAATCTTGATCTTCAACCCTCACTTCATGTAATCCACCCACTTTACGCTCTAGATATGCTCCATTATCCTTCACATAAGAAGTAAATTTGACTTAAAATTCCATGCAGACAACAATGACAAATTACAAACATAATTGTAACTTTACACTGTGTTTCTTTGCCATGATCATTGCATAAAAAAGTCATGGAGAAAATAATGGAACAAGAACTGAGATCGAAATTTACCGGTAATCCGACCATTGCACTAAGCAAGGAGATATAATTAATCCCTTTACTCAGAGTAACAGTTTGCTCCAAGGAAAAACTTTCATTCCTGTGCCTTCCATGTGCAGATCCTAAAGAACAACATAGCCTTTCCCGATAAGTATGTGAAATTGGTGATAAATGAGGAAACATAAGTGAGATACAAATTTTACCTGTAAATACTCCATTTACAAATGCATGCAAGACATGTCCATGTGATTTTACACTTAATGTAGATTGAGCGTCCGAATCATACTGAAAGCTGCTTTTACACAATGAATTGCAAGGACATCAGTAAATGGCATGGTTCGGTCAAATTCAGCCAACTCCTCATTTCTAGTTAATGATTTACCTGAAAGTGTACCAAAGGTAATCAGATTCATCTTTCGTTATACTTATTTGCTCCGGTAATGTGCTTGCTCGCAATGTGGTCTTCTCGAAATTTGGAATAGCTTCTTTGTACTCTTCCCAGTTTTCAGCTGAATCAAACTTTTGAGCTACCTGCCATGATCTTGTAGCATGTTGTGCACTTACCTGTTGAAGGAGCCATTTCAGCAACCGAAAAATACATACGAAATATCTGAGCTAATTGCTGCTGAGTTTCATGAATGATAAGGTGTGTCTATAATATGCTTTGATTTTATATATGTTGAACTCAAACATGACATGAAATGATAAGGAGCATTACCTTTGCAGTGTTGAAGGCTACTTTTTTGCAGTCTGGCAGGATACTGATTGACTTTGGTGGCAATTGATATGAAGATTCTTGAAAGAGGACAGTGGCATGTTTAGGTCCCTTGTTCACCAAGAAAGCAGCACATTCTCCTGATAGTACTTTGAAGACATAAGCCTGGTGGAAAAACATCGAAACCGGTATGTTTTATTTTACTTAATTAGTTATGTACTTGCTCCAAAGAAACTATTCACTGCAAAGAAAATCAGTTCTCATCAATGCTCTTACATCTTGTAGTTGGCCCAAAGGGATACTAGTTTGTTCTCCAGAAAGTAGAGCACTGGAGGCTAGCTTCACTGCAGCATGCAATTCCTTAAGATGACCCCATTTTGGTTGCCTTATTGAACCTGTAGAACTCATCAGCTAAACAGTTTCAAATACCAAATACAAGAAGATGCAAATATGCTCCAAGGAAAAAGATTGTAGAAAATCCTACCGTACTCATCAAGAGGAGCTTCATCATAATAACTAGTCACCACAAATGGAGAAGCTGTTCTTCCGAAATGGGTTCCTCCATGATACTGGATCAAAACCGTATTGTGAGTGAAAATATTGTGTCGGGTTTTTGATGCAGATTTGATGCATATGCTATATGCCAGAAACAAGATGAATATACCATGTAGTAATTAACATAGCTTCCTCTCTTCTTTGCAATAAACAGCGCAACCTGATATGCAATTTCTTCAGCTGATCTTATGTATGGTTCACCACCGTAAACTTGGTATCTTCAAAATCAAAAACAAAATTTTGGCATAAGTTCAGAAAGAAAGGAAAAATAATTTTTTAGTCAGATATTATGATAAAGACAGGCATATCAGGAACAATGAAGACATACTGGCTTGTCCAGTTCTCTGTCCAAAGTGATGGCTTATTGGGGGAATTAGGACCAGCAAAAGTTTCTCCACAATTCATCCCATTGCATGAGTTGATCTGCAGATTGCAGGATTCAACTTGTCAAAGAATGAGAATAAAACCGAGTTCATGGTTCGAATCGACAATAGAATATGACGACATAACATGTCAAACTGTCAAGCAAACTTTACGGGTGCCCGTGAAAGCTTTGAAAGGCTATTGACCCTACTATTCAAAGGAAAGAAAACTAACCACAGGGTCTGGAGCATCATCTTGTTTACACATAACCCAGGGCACACCAATTTGCTGCCCCACTGCCATGGCTGCAGCCCAACGAACATAAGGGGGTCCTCTTTCATGAAAAGCTGGTTCTACCATTTTGTACTCGTTCTCAATCTACGTACATGTATACAATACACGTTTTAATGTTTATTTATTTATTTTATATATGTATAAATAAATAGTGCAGATGATCAAAAAACCATTTATAAGTTTCTGCTATGGACTTAACCTGTGACAATATAATTGGTCCACCTTGTGAAGCATACAAATTCTCTGCTTTCATCATAGCGACCATTTTCGTTGTGAACTTTTCCATTTCAGTCTGCCATTAACAAATTGATAAGGGTGTTACAAAATTTTGATTAAAGAGATAACAAAGATGTTAACCTCTTCAACAATTTAAGTTTTTTTTACCTTGAATGGTTCGTTATCAGATCGGAAAACAATGTCGGGAATGTCCCGTAACCAAATTGGCAGACCCCTGCATCACCATCACCATAGTGTTAGTTATATAACAATGTTATATTATCATACGGTCAATTTCCATAATACATTTAGAGAATCTTACCCGTACGACCATTCACTCTCAATGAAGGGTCCAATTCTAAGGCAGACATATAGGCCTTGTTTTTGGACTTCCGTAATGAAGCTTATTATATCCTGTCTTCCACTGAAATCGAACTGCAAAACAAAGATTACCCAGAAGTATTATTGCATTAATTAGATTCTGAAAATGACATGAATTCATTGAAAATTTATAAACTTAATAGAATATTTTTTCTCACCTTTCCTTGTCGGGGTTCATGAAGGTTCCAAAACACGTATGTTTGTATCACGTCGATTCCTCCTTCTTTGGCTTTGGCTAACAAAGATGGCCACATCTGAAAATGACATGAAAATTGGAAAATATATACAATTAATTTGTATAGGTTTAAACCATAGCTTTAGAAAATGCTACCTTAAATTATATGGGTTAGAAAAATGGTTACAGCTTACAAATTGGGCTGAATCAAATTTCTTTAGAAAAAGAAAAACTAGTATAAAACCGTGGTCAACTTGCATGCTTTCGTGACGAATTGGAGTGCTGGTAAATAAAATTTACATTTGGATTAAAAAATATTTAGATATGAGTTTTCAGTGGGCTTTAGGTAAGTTTTTATTACATTGCCACTTATAGAAATTTAAGACACATAGACTAACACGATGCAATGGATACTAATTTATAACTAATGTGAATTTAATACAGGCGTCATTAACTATAAGCATATGCCACGTCATCAACTATTATATACAACTATATATATTGATACAAACGATAGTCTAAACTACATGGAAGGGGGTTTTTCACACACACTATCAATGTGTCATGGAGGTTCGAATCTGAGACCACTGGTCTACAAATCAAGACTCTTTTTCCACTGAGCTAGATCTCGTTGGCACAAAATATGAATTTTAGTAATTTGTGAATGATCATTTGCACACATTTTCCACAAATCATGCAGAAACTAGCTGCAATTTTCTCAGCAAGAAAAATATCTTCTTGGAAGAGAGCCCTTGTCTTTTTCTTCCCCTTGTTTTTTTTTTCGGGTTTTGTGGCGGTTTTCTATCTTCTTATTCTTACTTTCACTTCCTCAACTAGAGGGAAGAAAACTCTTATTTTCTCAACTAAAGCAAGAAAGACCACTATTATAAGTCATAGTTAGGCTCTTTTTGCATTATGGATTCTAGACTTTAATAAGCTTTTTCATTCCTTTGCATTATCTTTAAATGGGCTTTAAAAAATTTATAAAAAAATAAGAATATGAGAAAATGTAGAAAAATAAAAGGCAGCAGAGAATCCAGCTCTGCTGCTGCACTCACCTACCCCAAAACAATGAGAAATGAATGATTTTGTTTCACAAGGCAAAACCCAGAATTTGGATATTCAAATGAAAATGGAAATGAAAACCAATCAAGAACAAGAATATAAATTATTATGTAATGCAATAAGGGTACCTCAGGAGTGCTTCTGGGATAATGAATGGAACCAGAAAACAGAATTTTGTGTTGGCCATCTATAATCAAAGACCTTGCATCATATGTGACACTGCCAGCCTCAGAGTTGCAGACAAGGCTCATCTTTAACAACAAAGCAAAGCTGCACAGAAGAAGCCACACCATCTCCATTTATGCCAGAAAAGCTTGTACAGAAGTATCTCAGAGTCCAAGGAAGGTCTCAAAATTCCACCACCTCCTTATTGGTTGCAGATTTCTGAGCCCAGAAAAACAAAAGGGTTTAAAATCTTGTAGCAGATTCTCATTGGGTTTGTCTGAGATGGCCAAAATTTTAAAAGAAAAAAAAACAACTTACTCAGTGGCTTAGAACAGAGTAGGCACGTTGCAATGGGCCTGCAGAAATCAAGTTGTCTCTTTCACTAAGTATACTTACGTCTCTTTTTCCTGTAGGGACTTAGCTTTCTCTGCTATGAGATCAGAGGCTTGGACCCTTCACTGGCTCCATGCCTTTTGAGTTTCTTCAACAGCTCCTCTGCTTAGTTCCTACTACTTATAAAATGTTTGTCTTGTCTTGGTCACCACCAGGGGCATGTATGTATGTATGTATGTATGTATGTATGGATATATCTAGTTTCCGCCGTATATGGTAATGTACGTTGGGATTTTAGACTCGAAATAATAATAACCATTTTTGCTTTCTAGCTAATTCAATTCCATTAAACAACCTGCTCCTTTTGGAATTCACATGGGGAAATGGAATCAAGAATTACCAGGTTTATTTAGTGGCATAGGTGGTCGAAAATATATGCAAAGTGAAGCCTTTTTTTAATTTATAAGATGGAAATAGCTAATTGCAGAAAAATATTGCGAATCTAGACCACATATTCAGACAATAATCAATTTTGATTAATAGTTCTGATTCGCAGTCAGATAATATAATATTTTCCTATATATACGTACACATATATGAGATTATCCTCATTATTATGCGTAGAGTTTTTTTTGGGTCGGATAACTCAAGCAAATAACTGAAATATTAATTACAATTAGGAACGTTTTTATTCAAATATATGCAACTTTGCGTGCATAGCTGACAATTGGATTGGCGTTGAAGTTTGTTGTGACAGGTTTAAAGATTAATGCTATACAAGTCAACTTATTATATTAAATATCAGAAATGTTTTATTTGTTTTCTGTTTAAGCCCACTTTAAATTTTATTTATTCAAAATAAATAAGAAATTGTCACATTAATCGGACTTCACGAGTTTGTCTAATATCTATATCTTAAGTTTGTATCTTATAACACGGCATGGGTGGCTGCTTGTTTTAAGGGAAAAACGTGAAGCATACTCTGTCTGTCCCCTGTAATTGACTTGCATTGCATATAAAACCACCAGCTAATATATATATGTATATATGGTTCTTTAAAGTAACAAGTAGATGACCAAAAGGGTTTCGAAAACTGAATTACTTGGGGCTTTTGCCATGCATGATCAGCATGATGCATATGTTTTCGGTTTTTCTTTGGCTGTATCTCAACCCTGCGTGATCACTGTGGTGTTTGGATGAAGCATCTCGCTTGTTAGTTATATGTCCACATACTTTTGTTGTCGATACACTATCTATACAGATATCGATACACTATCTATGCAGATATCATACCAAGACTTCAGGTTATCTACTTCAAATACAACTACCATATCCTATATAGGTTGTTCCTATCTTTAAGCCAGGAAATTTTATTTTTTTTGGGACGAAAGCTTTAAGCTAGGATTGGGCTTTGAGTATTGTACTTGATTTGCTTGGGCTGACCAATACGGAGCTTGAATTTAAAACCCATGTCCGGAGTTACAATTAAACTCATCAAACAACGGCTAGAACTTTAGTCTAATTTAATTAGACTAATTCAATGCAGTTCAACCCACCAATCAAGACTTGAATCTACTTAATTTAACTAGCAAGATAAGCCCAAAGCTAAGACAATCAAGAAGCAATCCAAATAGGAGATAGCCCATATGAGATTATTGAAAAGTGCCTAGTTAAGAATGAGGTGCCTTATGTACAACTAGTTATATTCCATATTTTTGTACCATCTAATGTTTTCTCTTCATTAATGAGACGAGACAGTACATCGAATGATTAGTTGAGATTGTAGATATAATAACACTCAGTTTAATATCATATGATAAATCTATAAATTATTCCATTCCACTTACCGTGGTGACCAAAACGTTGGAATATTAATTTGTAGGAAGGATTTTTGTTCCATTCTTTCCAACCAAACATGACCTAAAAGTTTGGTTTCTTATAACTAGATAAAGCCCTCATTATAAAATGAATCTTAACAATATATATATATATATATATATATATGCAATGAAATTAGGTTGATTTGATAGACATAACCCAATAAATTTGGATCCATGAAATTGGCCCGGCCCATATCAATTGTTTTGACCCAATGCAATAAAATTTTGCAAAAAAAGAAAAAAAAAGGTTGAAAGAAGACTAGAAGAGCTGGAGTGACGCCGAAGAAATCAGGCACCATTTTTATTAGTTTCTTGTGTTGTTGAGCAAAAGCATTTTGCACAAACAAAACAATCTCTCTTCACTTTCAGTCTTTCAGTGAAGAGCAATTTGATTTTTATTTTGAGCAACCTAATCCCCGATGTCGGTAAGTTGAAGCATATGCATTATTCCACGCACAGATGCTTATTAGGGTTTTGCAAATACCAAATTGAGATTTGATTTTTGTTTTCAAAAAATTTGGTTGCAGATCTTCGAGTACAATGGGAGTGCACTGATCGCAATGGTGGGCAAGAACTGCTTCGCCATAGCCAGCGATCGGCGCCTCGGTGTTCAGCTCCAGACCGTCGCCACCGACTTCAAGAGAATCAACCAAGTCCACGATAGGCTCTTCATCGGCATCTCTGGCCTCGCCACCGATGCTCAGACTCTGTAGGTTCCTTCTCTCTCTCTCTCTCTCTCTCTCGTTATTGCTTTTGCTTTCTTTTGTGTAATTTTTGGGGATTTTGGTGTGCAGGTATCAGAGGCTTATGTTTCGCCACAAGCTGTACCAGCTGAGGGAGGAGCGGGATATGAAGCCCGAGACTTTTGCCAGCCTCGTCTCCGCTATTCTTTATGAGAAAAGGTTTGAAATTTGCTCCAACTCCAATCTGAACCCCTTTATGTATAAGCTTAAGAAAATTTGATGGGTATTAAATATGTTAGCTTAATCTGAATGTTAAGTTCTATACAATTATTTCACGTTAATAACATTTGATGAACTACAGTATAAGGGTTTTCTTCCTTTTTTGTGATTTAGGTTTGGCCCATACTTCTGTCAGCCTGTAATTGCTGGGCTAAGTGATGAAGACAGACCATTCATCTGCACCATGGATTCAATTGGGGCCAAGTAAGTTAGTTTTCTTCTCTATTTTTTGATAGACATAACCCAATAAATTTGGATCCATGAAATTGGCCCGGCCCATATCAATTGTTTTGACCCAATGCAATAAAATTTTGCAAAAAAAGAAAAAAAAAGGTTGAAAGAAGACTAGAAGAGCTGGAGTGACGCCGAAGAAATCAGGCACCATTTTTATTAGTTTCTTGTGTTGTTGAGCAAAAGCATTTTGCACAAACAAAACAATCTCTCTTCACTTTCAGTCTTTCAGTGAAGAGCAATTTGATTTTTATTTTGAGCAACCTAATCCCCGATGTCGGTAAGTTGAAGCATATGCATTATTCCACGCACAGATGCTTATTAGGGTTTTGCAAATACCAAATTGAGATTTGATTTTTGTTTTCAAAAAATTTGGTTGCAGATCTTCGAGTACAATGGGAGTGCACTGATCGCAATGGTGGGCAAGAACTGCTTCGCCATAGCCAGCGATCGGCGCCTCGGTGTTCAGCTCCAGACCGTCGCCACCGACTTCAAGAGAATCAACCAAGTCCACGATAGGCTCTTCATCGGCATCTCTGGCCTCGCCACCGATGCTCAGACTCTGTAGGTTCCTTCTCTCTCTCTCTCTCTCTCTCTCGTTATTGCTTTTGCTTTCTTTTGTGTAATTTTTGGGGATTTTGGTGTGCAGGTATCAGAGGCTTATGTTTCGCCACAAGCTGTACCAGCTGAGGGAGGAGCGGGATATGAAGCCCGAGACTTTTGCCAGCCTCGTCTCCGCTATTCTTTATGAGAAAAGGTTTGAAATTTGCTCCAACTCCAATCTGAACCCCTTTATGTATAAGCTTAAGAAAATTTGATGGGTATTAAATATGTTAGCTTAATCTGAATGTTAAGTTCTATACAATTATTTCACGTTAATAACATTTGATGAACTACAGTATAAGGGTTTTCTTCCTTTTTTGTGATTTAGGTTTGGCCCATACTTCTGTCAGCCTGTAATTGCTGGGCTAAGTGATGAAGACAGACCATTCATCTGCACCATGGATTCAATTGGGGCCAAGTAAGTTAGTTTTCTTCTCTATTTTTCTGACTTTCTCACAATTTTAGAGCTGCCCAGATGCTAAAGACTTCACAATTGTTTCTTCACCTTCCGAAATAGGATAAATATGCTTGCTTTCTTACTCCTTTTGATTATATGTTTTTACATATATGTTTATGTGTATTTTGCTTCTTAGGGTAATGTTTGTATGTATATGCAGGGAACTAGCAAAAGATTTTGTTGTTGCTGGTACTGCATCAGAGTCCCTTTATGGTGCTTGTGAGGCAATGTTCAAGCCTGATATGGTTTGTTTCTCCATTCAACTTGCACTACCTTTTCCCATGCACAGTCAAGATTTGTTATTTCATCTGCCGTATTTTTTTTTTTTCAAATATGAGATTTTCAGTTTTTGGTTCTTTAGATATTCTGGCAAATCATACATGTCTCCAATGTATAATTAACACTCAAGTGCTTGACTACTAGACAATGTTCGAGCGCATTGTGATTCATATATTAATTTTATAAATGCGTTGTTTCTACTGAAAGTAATAGAGAATAGGGTTAAATTCAAGAAATATATAGTATAAATGAGTTTATTGCTTCTACTGAAAGTAATAGCATAGGGGGAAAATTCAAGTCAAGGAAAAACAAGCTGAGAGATCTACTATTAGTTGTACTTTTCTTTTCTTTTCTATCTTGTCAGCAGTCAAGTGTAACATAAACAAAAGCTGCATAGAGATAAACAGTTGGCTCCATTGCCAACTGAACTTCATTAACCGATCATGAGATTTTGTGGGGTTTAACTCATGGTAGAATTTATTAATTGCTAATAAGTTAAAAATCTTTGTGACATTGTTTGCTTCTAGTCCCTGCTAAACTTGCGATCTCCTATTTTATTTTCTTACATTATGGGAGCAACTCTAACAATAGTGTATCTACTAATTGTCACTCAGGAAGCAGAGGAGTTGTTTGAGATTGTCTCTCAAGCATTGTTTTCATCAGTAGATCGAGACTGTCTGAGTGGTTGGGGAGGCCACGTCTTTGTTGTGTAAGCCTTTCATACTATTTAATTTATTCTTATTATGCAATATCTATACAAACTGTGTTTTTAAGTAAAAATAGGTGTATGCGTGCGCGCGTGCGCGTAGGGTGGTACTTGGGGGGGGACTAAGATTATACTTTTCATTTTGTCATTCGCAAATATGCTATGATGTATGTTTCACCTGAATACGCTATAAGGAAAATAGTTTGTCAATGCAATAACTCTGACTGTAAAACTGGGCTTTGCATAATATGATTAATGTTATTGTTAAAAACCGAGAATCCTGTTTGTCCTGTAGCCACGTTGTTGTAATGCTTCTTGAGACTGCCATGAAGCTACTTAGAAAGGAGAAGACACAACATTTATCAATGGCGCTTACCATTACATGTAGTCAGTTATCTATGTTGATGATGAAATAGAGCATTAATTGTAGCTAATTCCCTGCTTAGAATTAAATCCCAGGAATCAATTTCTATTGCGGACTGAATTTGTAATCCATTTTACTGGATTTCTTCTGCTTCCTTATATCCTTATTCTCTCCATATTATGAGTTTCACATTAGTACGATGATAAGGGTTATTTGTTTCCTTCTATTATGTGGGAGGTAATACTACAATTTAACATGTGTATTCATTCACTTTTCTGCAGCACACCAACTGAAGTGAAGGAGAGAATCTTGAAGGGAAGAATGGATTGACCTTGCCACATGGCTTGTAGTGATACCTCTTACCTTTCGTTCAGGCTGCATTTTTCCCTCGCGTTTATGTAGCTTTGACTTGAATGGGCAGCCATAAGCTTTATTGGTGATCAAAGGCCCCTTGTTATGTCGTGTTTAGATTTAATGTACTTTGACGATTATAGACAATGGGGTCATTTGTTTTATATTAGGTCACTTCGAGAAAATGTTGGGAATTCAGATGTGCTTTTGAAGGTCAGTTGTTATGCTCGCGAATGTTTCTAAAGAAGTTGCACATTTATGCAGTTCTATTTGCCTTTTCTTTTTCTATTCAGCTAGTCGTTCCTTAACCACTGGCATCTACTGTCACTGTTCCTCTGTTTGGTTGTCCAGTAATACAGGTGGTACTTCAAATTCTTATCGAATAAATTTTTAAACAGAAAACCCGTAACGAATTATCTGCCGGAATATAGTCGCGCAACATAGGGGTTGCGCATGAAGAACCTTGTTCACTCTGTTTTTTGTGCTCTTATAGCTAAGCCTTTAAGAGTATTTTCACCCATTTGTCATAACAAAAGGGGGAGGTAAGGGTTGTTACTATTCAAATAATGTCTGCTTTGGCTTTTTTTTGTTTGGGTTTTCCACCCATTCCATGGCAACTCTAGGGCAACTAATACTACTATTCACATGAGATACGAGGAGATGAAGTTTTGGTGTGGGAAGTGAAAAATATGGCTAAGTATTTATAAAATAAAATAAAAGATATTTAGTGATATACCCATTCTTAGTACTAATATTATAAATAAACTTTACACCATTAAATTTCTATAGACAAACCCAAAAAAAACCTAAAAAATGACAGCTGGCCTTATTGAATTTAATATTGAATATTAAATTACTTTGATGTCTATTGAGTGTTTTGGGTATTTTTATGAGATTTTGGGGTTGGACTTGTATTAAGAAATTGATGGCAATTTTGTAATTTAAAAGAAATTAAAAGCTTATTTGTTATGTTATAAATAGGTTTTGAGTGTGTTTATAAAGTCCATTTCATATGGAGTATTTTTATAATTTGGGTCTCTATATTTGGTATAATAGTGAATCTCCCATTAAAAAAAAATTATGAAAATGTTAGTTTTTTTTTTTTCCTTTCCTTTTTTTCAATTTTTTTGTTATTTAAATTGGTTGTTGATGTAACAATAACGTCAGAGTTATGTCAACTTGTCCAGATTGGTGGAGCCCAACTTTTGCCTTGGCAAGAATTGGGTGCTGGAAACGGGATTGAGGGCCTACAGGGTGTATTTACCATTGCTGGATAAGCATCAATCTTTTGTGCGTTAAGAATCTGATGAATGAATTGAAATTATAAGCAGATCAGATGAGCGAATGGATATGTCTATTTAGCAACTCTTCAACTAATTTCTTGTGGTATAGTAAGAAGGTGAAAAAAAATGCCTTCACCCCATATGGGCTTAGATTCATAAATGGCCTCAAGGCTAATGGTTCTGATTTTAGGCCCTTTTATCAAAATAGCAAGCCCACTTGTGTAGGAGTTCTTCTGAACTTTCTTTTGGATCAAGCTTTCATTTGCTTAAAACAAGAAGCCGAGAACATAAAGGTCATTTCAACGAATTTCTTAAACAAAAAAAAACCCAGTTCATTTCATCTATGAGAGTTCGATGTGATTGAAGACCTCTTCAGGTGATCTGCTTTATGTGGGTAGACCCCTAATTAATTATTCTGGGGACCATGGATGTGTCGATAAACGAGTTGACAAGGGCATTGCCTTGGCCTAGAGGAGAGGCAATTGTGTGGGGGACAAGTCTCAATCTAGGACTTTGAATTTTGGAATAAGAGATTGTTACTTATGGGAGATCATTTTCTTTAGCACAAAACTTTGAATTAGGAATCTGGATGAAATCTATGAGAAATGGTTTTCCATTGCTTGCCATGGAAGTTACCTCTTCTCTAAGAAACCACATAAAAAATAATCCCTAGTTCCCCTCATATATCTCAAATGAATTGAGTTTTTGGCACTGTGCTCCCGGAAGAGTTTGATCGTAGTTTTTGGAATGGATGGCGGAGAAGATCAAAGCAAGCAATCTACCAGGAGAACCCCTTTCACTGAACTCAATCAAGTCAGCTCGGATTTCATTCTAGCCATGGCAATGCAAGAACAAGAACAGGCGTACACAATGCTCGAAACCATCGAAAGCGATAGCAGCGAAGAAGAAGAAGACGATGCTTCCTCCTCTAATGAAAACTATGATCAAGACGATACGGCTTTCTTCCAAAGCAGAGAATTCGAAACAGAGTTCGGGTTTCTTGAGAACGAAGACCGCGGCAACAGCAGCGACCAAGAAATGGATGAAGATGATTTTGATGTGGATGAGCTAACTTATGAGGAGCTGATTGCACTTGGAGAGTTCATAGGGGAAGAGAAAAGAGGCCTGCCCACCAATGAAATTTCCACATGTTTGCAGCCCTACACAAGCAAATCACCATCATCTAATCAAAGCAAGACCGGCATTGACAGATGTGTGATTTGCCAGATTGAGTATGAAGATGGAGAAGCCCTGGTTGCATTGTCTTGCCAACACCCTTATCATTGGGATTGTATAAGCAAGTGGCTTGAGATTAAAAAGAGCTGCCCAATTTGCAGCACAGAAGTTTCATCAACATCATCATCCAAAACCAAGAACATATAAACTGTTATTAGAAACAGTCATTTCATTTCATTTTATTCATTGGGTTTGTTTGTAAAATTGTAAATGTTCAAGATATTTATTTGTTATCACTTGTATGTAATTAATTAATCCGTTGCGATTTGGAAATGAAAATAAAATTTATAAAAGTTCACGGCACATATACTTTATTCATAATTTGAGAATCCCGTCTTTCTAAAATTTAACACGTAAAATACGTGACAAATAATATAAAAAGCATATGTTGACAAAGAAAGCACTAGAGCTGGAAGTGCAAGAAAAGCAGAAATGTCAATTTGTCAAGCTGCCTTTTTATCTTATCAAGAAGAACAAAAATAAAACCAAACCAATAGATTAGCATATAAAAGTATTTCGCATGAATGAACGAGAAGACTCTAATAAAAGTTCAATTATAATTTAAAAAGGTTGAAAGTTCCATGGCGCCGCCTTTGCCTTTAGGATACAGCTGCTGCTGGGTCGGTCTCAGAGCAGGTCTAGTTTCGTCCTCATATGCACCGTTGGCCAAAACAAACCTCGGCCTTCATTGGACATAATTTGGCACATCTAAATACTTAAGTAAAACAAAAGCACCAAAACATGAAAGTCAAGAAGTCTTTGTCCTTTAATGGTGCATGTTTAATTTTTCACGTCATGACAAAGAAAGGATATGCGCGGGAATAAATTTCGATACAATGAACTTGAAAGATTGTCGACTGTTAATGGATGTTGAGTACCATAATAAGTTTGTTTATATTTACAATTAACGATTATGAAAAATCATGCAGGTCGGTAACAAGTATTGATCACACGTGCATAACTATTCAAAAGAAAACTAGTTTAGATGAGAATGTCTTAAAAAAAACAAAGTTGTTCGAATGGTTTCATGATGCTACTAGAGTTGCAAAACCAGCATGACCAAGTTGCAAATTTCAGCGGCCTCCCTTCATTATTTTAAGGATTAACACATTGACTAAGATTGTGACTATTTTTGGAGGTGTGGAAAGAAAATAAAGCATGAGACAAATTGGCGGCTGATTTTAGTGCGGCCCGTAGAAATGTGTCCATTTTTCATGCGGGTTGCTGGGGACAGATTTTGACAAAAGAAATAAAAAAACGTGTTCAATTCACTTGGTCACTGGGGCCAATTTCTCCACAATGGTTTAGGACACAGCTATAGCTATAGCTGTCCCTTAAAGTAATATTAGATTTTGGTCATTTTAGGGCAGGTTGAGATCTCTGTAAGCAAAGATTCTTCTGGTTTCACACCCTAGACAAAGTCTTTTCTTCTATTTTTGTTGGGATTGTAAATTTTTTTTAATACAAGCGATAGTTTTAACTATAAGAGAGGGGGTTTCTCACATATACACTACCAAAGTGTTATAAGGGTTTGAACCTAAGATCATTGCTCTGCAAGTCAACATCATTTCCCACTGGATTGAGATTTTATTGGGATTGTAGATATTTAAAGATGCCCTCCACTAACTTCAGGATGAAAATGACATCTCTCTCTCTTATGCAAACCCTTTTTTGAAGGTCATGGTCCGTTGTACAATGAAACTTTTTCATCTGCTCGTGCAAACGTAGAAATGAGGATCGGAACGAGAGAGAAAGAGGTTCCGTGTTTGACATTCAACCCTTCTAATGTCGCTTGTATTAAAAAAAAAACAAAAAGATTCAACGGAAAAGGAAAAAAAAAGAGGTTGGGCCAACCACCAATCAGCCCATGGTGCCCATAATTCTTGGTCATAAGCCCATCATATATTGTTTTGACCATCACTCGTTGAATTCTACCCTCATCTTGAGCATAGTGAATCTCAGCCGTCCAATCCCTCTCCGACCTCTCCTAAATGCCACCTACTCCCGGAAATTCATTTTCCCAACAAGAAACCAAACCAAACCACCAAAAGAGAGAAATCATCGCAGTTAATTTAGGCATAATTAAGATTAAGATGGCTCCCAGTCCTATCCAAATTAGAGACAACAATTTATTTATTTTAATTGACCAATGCCCCTTGATAATATATGGCCATTAGGGTAGCCATCTAGCTTGTGTACCTTTCATTTATGGGTCACTGTCTTGTCCACGTGTCCAAACAAGCACGAAGTTAATTCGGCGAGTGTGTGCTTTTGGCACAATAATAATAGCTCTGTTCACGGCCACCGAAAGCGGAGGAAACAGAGATAGCCACGTCATGGGAGTTGATAAATCCACGCCCCTTTTTTTTAATAATATTTTTGGTGGGTGTGTGTGTTTATCGAAGTGGACAAAAACTTTAGGAGGAACCGGGAAAAGTGGGGCTGGAAATAACGTGATTTGTCAGTTTCGGTGAGTGCCCGCTACCAGGTACTGACCTTCGCTAGTCCCTGTCGTCGTAAACCATTGACATGTCGTCGGAGGAAAAAATAATTACTGAAAAAATCTAAAATTAAAGAGTTTTTTCTGTCAAAATTCTATAAATTGCAGGGGCATTAATGCTTTATCTGTCATTTGGTTCATGAGAAATGAGATTTGGTAATATGAAATTAATTATTTTTTCATATATAGTAAGTTCAGACATGGAAAATAGTTGCTTAACATATAGGAAAGTAGGGGGAAAGTGAAGCCCCTCCTTTCTCATTGAGTTTTGTATTTCCTCATCATGGAAAAATTTGTAAAAATGAGCAAATATTAAATGTACATTTTTCATAACTATTTCATTCCCATTAATAATTTAGAATTACAATATATATATCATTCAATGCACATATATATATTATTTAATATGGGTATAATTAGAAAATTATACAAACTTTGTTTTCCATTTCTAAGTAAAATAAACTTGAAAAATAAAATAAATTGATATATCACGATTACTTTCCTAGTATTACCAAATATGGGAAATGAATCTTCTATTTTTCATTCTTTGAAAAATGATATGGAAAGTTATTTTTCCTCAAAATCGTTCAATGAACCAAATGGAGCCAAAAGGAAATTCAAATTGGGAAGCTATTGCAAATGTAATGGCAAGCATTCCCCATGCCCTTGCAAATGATTATTTGAGATTCAACATGATTGTGATGTTAAATATGAGTTCTGAAAAAAGGTTCAATTTCTCCATTTATTTTATGTGGAATGTTGCCTCGATTGAGGTGACATTTAATACAATACACGCGCCCACTATTAGAACCTAATACACGACTTTTTTACCTTGTCATTCGAAAACGGTGGGCAAAAATGAGGAAGTGAAAAATTCGAGATGTTTGAAGAACGAATGGTGCGGTTGGGTATATTCATACTCCACCAGACTTTGGTGAGCTTATTGAGATTGGTTATGGATTCCAACTCAAGTTTGTGGAAGCCCTTTAAGAGATGAATTGACTGAAGAATCGTGACACATTTATATGATGAAGTTTTTTGTTATGTTGATTAATATAATAAAATTAAAATGGCAAACAATCATTCATTATGTCAACGAGGTCTTAGCCTAGTGAAAAAAACATTGACTTTCAGATCAATTGTCTCATATTCGAACCATTATAGCACATTGACAATGTATGTGACAGTCCAATATCGCTTGTCTTAAAAAAATAAAAAATAAAACAATCATTCACCATAGCATACCAAGAGTAAAAATGAGTCAAAACAATGGAGGTCATACTTGACACATTTGAGTATTATGATGACGCTTTATTTTCTCCCATATGAAAAAACACACACACAGCCACAACAGAAATATTTTGGATAAAGCAGGCAGCCGACCTATAAAGTTCATACCCATAACTTGGGATGATCTATATTTGAATTATTATTATTTTGATTGAAATGCATGATGAATTACACGTACACAGAACCATATCCAATAAATATCTATATTGTCTGATAAAAAAAATGCTTTAAGGAAGAAAAACCAAAAATAAATATTATTCCCACAATTTCCATATTTCCTTATCCCGAGAAGATAAGCTTGCCAACTTTAATCCAATCAAATATCTTTCCCATATTGTTGTAATTGCCAATTTTCATATTTTTTATTATTAAGAAATGAAATAAATAATTGATATAAGAAGAAATTTATCGTTTTAGCCGAATTTAAATTTCAGAATTAAAACATGTGCGAATAATACCAAACCGTAACATTTACATTTTTTGTTGTTGATAATAACCGCGATATTTACTCAATCCAGCTGTCGACATGCCAGCACACGTGTAGGACGACAGCGCTGACGTGTTCCGTCCAACCCTACCAGCGTACCATTGTCGACTCATTGACCCGCCGACTGAACTCGGATCCCGATAACGACCCGGCCCAGACCGACTCACGCAACCGTCCAAAAGAGATTGCGTAAGCAGTGACCACAGCGCACCACATGAACCTCCATCGACACGATGCACCACACTTCCATGCTCGACACGTGTCCGGCTGCGGTCAGCACCCTCCCAAAAACCAGTCCGCACGGACTGCCCAGGAGAGAGAAAAAAACGTTATCGCCCACGTGTATTCTAGAACAACCACCCCCTCCTTCTGCCACGTGTCCCCTTCTCTCTCCCCACGGCCTCTATATATTCTCCTCTCTCCCTTACGTTTCAAGTTTCAAGTGCCGACTAGCTTGCTTAGTCCAGAAGCCGAGAGTAAATTGCCAGCGAAACACACAGCACAGTCGAATCAAACGACGCCGTTCAGAATGTCCTCCTCCGATTTACAGCTGCCGCCCGGCTTCAGGTTCCACCCGACGGACGAAGAGCTCGTGAAGCACTACCTCTGCCGCAAATGCCAGTCGCAGCCGATTTCGGTCCCGATAATCGCCGAAATCGATCTCTACAAATACAACCCCTGGGACCTCCCTGGTAATTTTTCGCCTTCCAAGATTCGATTTTGAAATTAAAAATTGAATCTTTTTGGGAGTTTTCTCATTTCTTTACTGGTTTTTGACTAATTTCACATTTTCTGTTAACAGGTTTGGCGTTGTACGGTGAGAAAGAGTGGTATTTCTTTTCGCCGAGGGACCGGAAGTATCCGAATGGTTCGAGGCCGAACCGGGCGGCCGGGAGCGGCTATTGGAAGGCGACCGGAGCGGATAAGCCGATCGGGAGCCCGAAGCCAGTCGGGATTAAGAAGGCCTTGGTTTTCTATGCCGGTAAAGCTCCGAGAGGAGAGAAGACCAATTGGATTATGCACGAGTATCGCCTCGCCGACGTCGACCGCTCGCCTCGCAAAAAGAGCAGCAGCCTAAGGGTACACACGTTATTCTCTATCGCTACGCGTGTCAGATTAGGGGTAAAATCGTAAATTGGAAAATCTGGTTGATATGACGATGACGGTTCCGTTGACACGACGTCGTTCAAATCGTACTTTTGACTTGAATAATGTTCCTAAATGCCGAATGCCAATTGGGGGCGGGCCCCACCCGTCCTTGTCTTGAATTGGCGGCCATATAAATTGACGGTAGAGTTTTAGGCTGATTTGAAATCAACGGCGTAGTTAACTCTAATTTGGGAAAATTGAAATTATAGCTTGCGAGGGTGACATAAGCATATTAGTTTAGCAAGATAAGACTGATATTATAGGGGGCTTCTATGAGTGGTCTAGATTTAATTAACATTTGATTGACGGTCTGAATTTTGCAGTTGGACGATTGGGTTCTGTGTCGCATATACAACAAAAAGGGCACCGTCGAGAAACAGCAGCAGCAGCAACAACAGCAACAACAGCAAACGACGAGTCGTATGAGTAGCGGCTCGGAATTCGAGGACAGGAAGCCGGAGAATCTGGCGTGTCCTCCGCCGCCGGCTGTGGTAGCCCCCACTCGCCCGAACGACTACGTGTACTTCGACACGTCGGACTCTGTGCCGAGGCTGCACACGGACTCAAGCTGCTCGGAGCACGTGGTGTCGCCGGAGTTCACTTGCGAGGTGCAGAGCGAGCCCAAGTGGAAGGAGTGGGAGAAGGCCCTCGATTTTAACTACAATTACATGGACACCAGTGTAGAGAACGGGTTCGGGCCGCAGTTCCAGAGCGCTAATCAGATGTCGCCGCTGCAGGATATTTTCATGTACCTACAGAAGCCGTATTGATTTTGATGAAGCGGGGCCTACAATTGCATTGCTATGAGTCGACGCATCGGACGGCAACAGGAGACCCAGGTCGATGAGTGTGCGTTTTCGATGCTGTGACAAGGAAAAGGGAAGGGGGATTTGCGTCGCGGGGTCCACCATTTGGGCCCAAGGCTGGGTGATTTGGGACCGTTGATATAAAGATGACATATATAGATGGAAAAAAGATGATGGGGCTGGTTTTGGAAGATAGAAATATGAAGAAGTTTGGTTTTTAATGTGTACAGCATGTATGTATAGATATAAATAGGTAATGTTGTTCACATGATGATTTTGAAGGGCCGTCTAAATCGTAATATTTGTTCTTTGTATTTTTAGTTTTATGTTAGTGAATTAAATGTGTTCTTTTCTTTTTTCATGTCGTGTGCCTTCCTACCTTTTCATATGTCTTTACAAAATGGTGGTTTGGTCCACGGCACTGAATTCAACATATTGACTCACCAACTTCGTAACAAGACTTGACCTTATACATTGAATGGATAAGCATTAAACGTGACAAGTTTTTCAATTCCAAAAAACGCTAGGCAAATGTTAACATGTCACTTCATCTTCACGCTTCACATGCTATGAGTTAATAAAAGAAAGTTAAAAAAAAAAACTTGATTTAAGGTTTTGTCGACGTGTTTAGTCCAGTGAAAAAATGAACTTGATTTGCAGATTAATAGTCTCGAACCTTTGTGACACTTAGAGAAAGCCTCCTCCCCTCATAATTTAAACTCATCACTTGCTAGATTTTATATGATATTGAGAATCGCAAAGTCTACTAATAAAAAAAAGAAATAAAAAATTGGGTTGAAACTGCTGGTCATAAGTTTGCAGGTTCTTATAATCTTGCCGGGAGAAAGTTGTTGCATCAAGAATGTGCTCTGGGGTTTACAGGCCACATTTTTAACTTTGAGGGCTACTTAGCCTTGGGCTTGGGCTAACATGGTCAAACAAATCTTGGCCCATATCCATTGTTGGTCTGGGATGACATTGAACCCGATTCTGCCAATTTAAAACTCTGGCACAAGCTTAATTTAAGTTGGGTCGAAATTTCAATTCAGAATAAACTTCTTTTTTCTTTTTTCTTTTTTCTTTTGATACAAATCATAACCTATACTTTACTAATTACGGGTATGAGA
This sequence comes from Prunus mume, assembly GCF_000346735.1. The sequence goes on from NC_024127.1 coordinate 7,001,897, forward strand.
ATCAACTGTAAGAGGGTGGACACACTGCTTTGACCAACTAACATAACTTCTTTATGTATAAATCTTCTCCACTATGGAGCCATAGCTTTTACTGCTATTCAGGATCAACTTTCAAGTAGCGTAGCACAAAATTATCATAACCCTAATCCATATGCTTATCTTTCTTATTAGATTAAAAGTCGTTTTTCGTTTTGTCACAAAGAAACCTTCAGAAAAACGTGACTTTTTGTTGAAGGTTCTTCAACTGAACTTGCGAGACAAAACTTCAGTGCTTGATGTAATTAAGTCAAGGATAAATCATTAAAGTAGGGGATAAAGAAAAATCATAATCCCGCAAAGCTTTCCACCTAAACTCTAGTTTACTTTACTAAACACCCAATTGACTAAATTGCTTACCGGACTTTAAAAAATGAGGCCATCATTTAAATTCACCACTTTCACCAAGAGCCACCCAAGTGATGAAATGAATGATGATGGCTTTTGAGATTGCACGCTGGGTTTTTAGTGGTTTTAATGGCCTCCATTAGCATCATTAATTCAACCTATTTGTAATTCCCACTTTATTTGTCAAATCAATTGGGTTTGAATTAAGCAGTGTAGATTGATTAGCTAATTGGTACCGTACCCCCACTAAACATCTCTCTATCCCTCATATAAATTTTCCTTTTTGTTTCTAAAATCACATTTGTTGTCCACGAAATTCTTGTTAGTACTTTTCAAGTTTTGTATGTGTGGCGTGTGCTCATTTCTCGGTTGGGATGGTTAGACGAAATTTCTTCTATAAAGGTTGGCACATGTTTACGCGTTATTGTTTTTAGTGAAAACTTTCACGTAATGTGACAGTAGAGACTACATGAATGTGGAAGTAAAACATGGAAGAATACATGAATGACCAGAATGATGACTTTTGCTAATACCAAAAACCATTTGCAATAAAAACTCAATCAAATCTTGTTGGTATAAATTTCACTTTTTGTCTCTAAAGCTTGACCTAAATTCTGGCTTTACTCCTATTAGCATATGAACTCGTTTACAAAATACACATAAAAACAAATTTATCTCTAGTGGTAGATCACTTACCATCACATCCAAAACGCATAATCTTTTTCTTCTTCACACCTTATCTCTTGTTCTTGGCCTAACCAAAGATACTTGTAAATGTTGTAAGTGGAGGTTTAAACTCTACGGATCAAATTTAGATCCAAAAATCAATTCTTGATGTGAAGGTTCAAGATCAGACATGCCCCATGTGTTAAAATATAATAGGATGTGGGGGGAGAACCTAGCCTGGTATTATCTACAACTACTGTTTGATGATGATGTTTCAAGAGATGCAAGATTTGGGTGCGAATAAAACAAATTGTTTCGGTGGCAAATACATCTTCATTTAATACCCTTTTATTTATGAACCCCGCAAATTAATAATAATAGGATATTAATTCGAACATCTGTGGTCACCTGCCTTCCAACAAACCACATCATCATATGTAATATCTGTTCTATCAGATTAACCTAAAACCATTCTCTCGCAAAGCATGTCCGTTATGTCTTACGTTCTGGATTGATCTGCTAGTCCACTCATAAATCCAAATGTAAAGCTCCATACAAGCAATGCAATGAAGGATAAATTTTCGTGTATGACCGTAACGATACCACGAGAAGAATATTGTATTCTTTCCTTAATAGAATGAGACATGCATTCCTCGTTTTTGCAAATCATAATTTGATACATATTCATTCGCACACATATCAAACTGTAATTGACAAAAAAGTACTAGCTCCTACATCTAAAAAAAAGTATGTGAGTATTTTTTAAATGAAAAATTATGCGTGTTATAATTTGAATGGATCGATTACACTACATCTTTGTATTACAATCACAAGGAAGAGTTACTCAAATGTAAATTGTATAACACTTTGAATTATGAGATAATAATTTTGTTAGAATGTGTCGATCTAGAGCATTGAAGAGGTACATTTATATTTGCATATGTGCTCTATATATTTTTTTCATTGGAAAAAAAATACTAGTGTTATTGATCAATAAATATTGATTGATAGCTCATGGATTGGTTGTTCAAGATTGTATTCTTCTTGGGTCCACCTAATGCTTGACCAAATGGCTTATTAACATCCACATTATATAATATTAAATTATTTATATAAAGTCACACAAATAATATATATATATCTAAACCATAGACATTGTTTTCACCAAGATTCATTTCATAAAATCAGGATTTTGTCAGTGTCACCCTTTCAATTTATGTAAATAAATAATTAAATATAAGCAGAAATATTTAAATTAAACAAATGAGGCAGGCAGACATGCAGATTAGTGTATTATTAAATTTTTATTTTTCACTGATCTCCAGGATGATTAAATAAATTGGGAGTCCATAAGCTTGTTCCACACTGCATCTTGGCGTGCTTAAGAAAGGTTTAAGGCGCTGGGACAACACTATTAAATGCAATAAAATCGTTGTAAAGTGGGAAAAAGGAAAAGGAAAACTTTATTATTCGAGAATTAAACCTTTACTTTAGGTTGCCAACTTGACATTTTAATTTCAGTTTAAATGCATGTATGAACACGTCATGAACTTCATGCACAAAATTCGTAATGATTTGAGTGTAGTTGTTGCTAAGTTAAAGAATCATCAAGCTTAATTGAATGCTGCAGTTGAGATGTTAATTATGTGGCAGCTTTAAACAAAACTTTTTATCCCCTAAAATGGATGACATATATGTTATACAACTACTTTGGTTTACACGAATAATGTCCTCTTATCAAACACGTTAATTGTTGTGTCGATCATTATAAAATGAAATCTTAATTATTTGTACATGTGATCATATTGACATGTTTAACGAGGCTAAAGAGTAATATAAACATACACGAGAAAACTACTATTATCAGTCGTATATAACATATTACACTACAATTCACTCATTTATAATTCAATAGGTAAAATTTAAACGTGTGATAATATTAAAAATGGGGCTATCTGAACTCATTATTGAATCTAGGGTCCATATTTCAATGATTTTCGAAATAACATGCATAATGAAACGAAGAACCAACACAATTATTGTTATTTAGAATGTGGGTACAAGAAAATTATAACTCATAAAACCCACCTTCTTCCATGTTTTTAAAAATAACACATTTACCGTTTTACCCTTAGCTTGAACTAAATTTCACTACATGACAACAATATGGCAGTTGAAAAAACAAAAATATCCCCATCAAAAAAGAAGAAGAGAAATTAATAAATTAAATTAACGAATTTTCAAAATAAAAGAAAAAGTAATTGGGGAAAAGACAGTGAGAAAGAAAAACAAAACAAAACAAAACAAAATGCACACACACATGGAAAGGAAACGCAAAGACTCGGAGTCTCTCTGTGTGTCACTCTGTCAGCCCTCCATTTCTTCACTCTCACTTTCTCTCTGTCTGGTTCTTCCTTCTTCGCCGTGGCTCTCTCTCGTTAAGGTCGTTCTTGGGCGGGCGCTGAATTGTATTGATTTCGAGGCATTTATGTTTATGCAATTTCTTCTTCTTTTTGAATGATTGTGTAGTTTGATGACAGTTGGAAATGGACGTTTTTTCTTACCCTAGATTCTGTGATGCTGCTGTGATCTGATCTGCGTAGTTGTTGTTATTTGTTTTTATTTGCTTGTGTTTGTTTAAATTTGTGAATAGTCACATTGTTTGTACTGAATTTTACTTGATTAAATTGGTAATTATTGCTAATTGTGATGTATAGGCGTAAAGATCTGACTTTTTGGTTCAATATTGATCGGTGTTTGATGTGCAGAGTGTTGGGGTTTGATTTGGACTGGGAAAGGAGTTTGTATTGTTTGAGCTGTCACTGTAGCATTTGTACTTTTGTGAACAGTGTTTACTTGTTTGTGAAGAGAGAGTGGGTGTGTGTGTCTGTTGATGGACAACTAGGGATTGGATGCTGAGGAGCTGAGGTTGTGATGCTACTCAGGCAGAACTGCTGGGTTTTGCAGTAATTGGAAGGAAGGGAGTTCTTCGACATTTGCATTGGTGGTGAGGTATTTTTAGTTGATCTCTCCAGTATTGGTTTCATTATTATCTATTTTTGCCTATGTTATTTTCGTGTAAAGTGCCTTTATTTCAGAATGCGGGAGCAATCCTTAGGGCCATGATTTTCTCTTTTTTATTTTATTTTATTTTAGTTGAACAAATAAAAAGAGAGGGAGGATAGAATGAAGAGAAGAAAGGTGAGGTAGAGGGCAAAGAGTATATAGAACAAAACTACAAACCTTATATATAGATTTCAGATTTTTGTGTTCAAAACCATTCCTTGTATTTTCCTTATTTCGATGAAATCTTGTCAAGTATATGCAGCTTCAGGAATCAGGTCACTCAGTTTTAAGGTCGATTCAGTCAATGAACAATTAAAAATGAATAGTTGAAAGGTGGTTTATTTGTGGTGGGGTTCCACATTTGATCAAATTGTATGCCTATCCCGATTTTCAGGTGGCCAAGGAGAATTCTAAAAGTGGTGTATGGTGCAAATGTCAAAGTCTCCCTCCCCTCAACCGCGAGAACCCATATCTCCTTCTACTTCTCGCTCTAGGTTAGCTATGCTCTATTTGCTCGGTCTCTTTAACTGTGGTGACAAACTGGTATTCTTAGTTCAGAAAATGAATGCTTCACTGATAAATTAGCCACTTAAGTGCTTCGTAAAGCTTTGTACACCAATAATATTGAGCTGGAAAAGCCCAATGAGAAGCCATTTCAGTGGGCTTATTAAAATTTTTATTTTAAAAAATTTAAAATTATTATCTCCTAAACTGTTGACTTTTACTTTTCAAGATATTCAAATGAGTTCATGTTACACACAGGGATGGAACAGCAATGGATGATGAAGAAGGTACAATGGCAAGAGTTGCTCAATTTGTCGAGCAACTACATGCCAGCATTTCTTCACCACATGAAAAAGAACTTATTACAGCACGTTTGCTTGGTATTGCCAAAGCAAGAAAGGATGCAAGAACAATTATTGGTTCGCATTCCCAGGCAATGCCATTGTTCATAAACATTCTCAGGAGTGGCACCCCTGTGGCAAAAGTTAATGTGGCTGCAACTCTGAGTGCCCTGTGTAAAGATGAAGACTTGCGTCTTAAAGTACTACTAGGCGGGTGCATCCCCCCGTTACTCTCACTTTTGAAGTCTGAATCAACTGAGGCTAGGAAGGCTGCAGCGGAAGCTATATATGAAGTTTCCTCTGGTGGGCTTTCAGATGATCATGTTGGCATGAAAATATTTATTACAGAAGGCGTAGTGCCAAACTTATGGAATCAACTCAATCCAAAGAGCAAGCAAGACAAAGTGGTAGAGGGATTTGTGACAGGAGCTTTGAGAAATCTTTGTGGTGACAAGGATGGCTACTGGAGAGCAACGCTTGAGGCTGGTGGAGTAGATATCATTGTGGGTCTTCTGTCTTCCGACAATGCTGCTGCCCAGTCAAATGCTGCCTCCCTTTTGGCCCGTCTCATGTTGGCTTTCAGTGATAGCATCCCGAAAGTAATAGATTCTGGAGCTGTCAAAGCTTTGCTTCGGCTTGTGGGTCAGGAAAATGATGTTTCCGTCCGTGCTAGTGCTGCTGATGCTTTGGAAGTGCTTTCTTCAAAGTCAACTGGGGCTAAGAAAGCTATTGTGAATGCTGATGGCGTTCCAGTTCTCATTGGGGCAATAGTTGCTCCATCTAAAGAGTGCATGCAAGGTGAGTGTGGGCAGGCTCTGCAGGACCATGCAACACGGGCTTTAGCAAATATTTGTGGTGGGATGTCTTCTTTAATATTATATCTTGGAGAACTTTCACAGTCACCTCGGCTAACTTCCCCGGTTGCCGACATTATCGGAGCTCTTGCATACACGCTGATGGTCTTTGGGCATAAATCTGGTGCCAATGAGGAATCTGTTAATGTAACAAATATAGAGGATATTCTTGTAATGTTGCTAAAGCCTCGTGACAATAAGCTTGTTCAAGATCGTGTCCTTGAGGCCATGGCTAGTCTATATGGCAACAACCATCTTTCCAGTTGGCTCAATCATGCACAAGCGAAGAAGGTGCTCATTGGACTCATAACAATGGCTGCTGCTGATGTGCAAGAGTATTTAATACTCTCCTTGACAAGCTTATGTTGCGATGGTGTTGGAATCTGGGACTCCATTGGCAAGAGAGAAGGAATTCAGTTACTTATTTCACTGATGGGATTATCCAGTGAGCAGCATCAAGAATATGCTGTTCAGTTTCTGGCAATCTTAACGGACCAAGTCGATGATAGCAAGTGGGCTATTACTGCTGCCGGCGGGATTCCTCCTCTGGTGCAGCTGTTAGAGACGGGATCTCAGAAGGCGAAGGAGGATGCCGCTCATGTGTTGTGGAATTTGTGTTGTCACAGTGAAGATATTCGTGCATGTGTGGAAAGTGCAGGAGCCATCCCAGCATTTTTATGGCTTTTAAAAAGTGGTGGGTCAAGGGGACAAGAAGCATCAGCTATGGCACTAACAAAGCTTGTCCGAACAGCTGATTCTGCCACCATTAATCAGTTGTTAGCTTTGCTCCTCGGTGACTCTCCAAGCTCAAAGGCCTATACTATCAGGGTGTTGGGTCATGTACTCATAATGGCATCACATGAGGATCTTGTAATGAAGAAACTCAACAGTATGCTGCTTCGGTCCTAGCTGATCTATTCAGCACAAGACAAGATATTTGTGATATTCTTGCAACTGATGAGATTGTGCATCCTTGCATGAAGCTTTTGACCAGCACCACACAAGTTGTTGCAACACAGTCAGCTCGAGCATTGGGTGCTCTTTCCCGTCCTTTGAAGACCAAAACAAGAAGCAAGATGTCTTATATTGCAGAAGGTGATGTCAAGCCCCTCATCAAACTGGCTAAAACTTCTTCCATTGATGCTGCTGAAACTGCAGTTGCGGCACTTGCCAATCTTCTCTCTGATCCGCATATTGCTGCAGAAGCCCTGGCAGAAGATGTTGTTTTAGCTTTGATAAGAATACTGGGAGATGGAACTTCAGAAGGTAAGAAGAATGCATCCTGTGCCCTTCATCAATTGCTGAAGCATTTTCCAGTAGGTGATGTGCTCACAGGAAATGCTCAGTGTCGTTTTGCTATTCTTGCTCTTGTTGATTCCTTGAATGTATTGGATATGGATGGGACTGATGCTGCGGATGCTTTGGAAGTAGTCGCACTTTTGGCTAGAACCAAACAAGGTGTGAACTTCACTTACCCCCCATGGTCTGCCCTTGCTGAAGTTCCATCAAGCTTAGAACCTCTTGTCCGATGCCTGGCTGAAGGGCCTCCTCCACTTCAGGATAAGTCAATAGAAATTTTGTCTAGGCTTTGTGGGGAGCAACCAGTAGTGCTTGGTGATCTATTGATTGCAAGATCAAGATCCCTTGGTTCACTAGCTAACAGGATAATGCACTCTTCGAGCCTAGAAGTCAGAGTTGGAGGAGCTGCATTACTCATTTGTTCAGCAAAAGAGCACAAACAGAAGTCAATGGAAGTACTTGATGTTGCAGGATATTTAAAACCGTTAACATATGCTTTAGTGGACATGATGAAGCGAAATTCTAGCTGCTCCTCTTTAGAAATTGAAGTCAGAACTCCAAGAGGTTTTATTGAAAGAACTGCATTCCATGAAGGGGATGAGTTTGATGCCCCTGATCCAGCCACTGTCTTGGGGGGTACTGTTGCCTTGTGGTTGCTATGCATAATCGGTGCCTTTCATGCAAGGAGCAAACTCACCATTATGGAAGCTGGTGGTCTTGAGGCTCTCTCTGACAAGCTTGCAGGTTACACTTCCAATCCACAGGTATAAAAGAATTAGTTTACACACACACACACACACACACACACACACACACACACGCCTACCGTTAGATAGGTTGTTCTGATGAGCACTTGTATACCTATATCTTTCGTTTTGCTGAATTATATGTTTGATCAAGGTATATGGATACTACATAATTTTGAAGAAATAAATCATTGTTGATCGTGGTGGATTTTAATATGCGAGTGATGCCATCTGTTCATCATAGAGAATCATACCCTTATTGAGAGATGCTAAGATGTTTATGTGTGCTACTTACATTCATTAAGAATATGAAATATAACTGAAAGTCTGATCCCTGAAATGCTTTCATACCCCCTGACCTCTTCCTTTCCCCCTTTATCATTTAGTACTGGCATTTTTCCTCTGGTGGTTTGGTTGCCTAAAATACCTTTTAACAAACACTATATTTTGGACATATTTTTCTTGCACTAATGAATTTGGATTGAAATCTGATTAGTTGTGATAAGGCGCTTCTCTTTGGCATATATTCTGTATATCGCGTCCTCTTGGTTTCCTTTCAATTTTATTTATAGGACAGCAACTACAAACTATCTTATCTCGTTCTACCAGGCTCTCAATAACCTTCAAATGACTCATAGCTGCTTTCCACACAAACTGCTATTTTGGTAGGGAACCCTACTAGTATCACTTGCTAGTA
>NC_024127.1:7010482-7023891 GCF_000346735.1 Prunus mume
GAGCTACATTAGTGACAAGAGATGTAACACTGGGGTTCCCAGAGTATAGCTATTGAAGAGCTTTGTAGTTTCTCATTTATAGTTTTGACTGTATCATGGTAGTTGTTGTTTCATGTTTTAGTTGCTTTTTTGGCACACATAAAATATAAATTTTGATATCTTACTAAATTGGTCATCTTTATGAACAGGCAGAATATGAGGATACAGAAGGTATATGGATTAGTGCCCTGCTCCTGGCTGTTCTGTTCCAAGATGCAAATGTTGTTCTGTCTCCTGCAACAATGCGCATCATTCCTTTACTTTCTCTTCTTTTGAGATCGGATGAGGTGATTGATAGGTTCTTTGCTGCGCAGTCAATGGCCAGTCTTGTTTCTAATGGTACTAAGGGAATAATTCTTGCCATTGCAAATTCAGGTGCTGTTGCTGGATTGATAACCCTAATTGGTTACATAGAGTCCGACATGCCTAACCTTGTTACTTTATCAGAAGAATTTTCTCTGGTACGAAATCCTGATCAAGTTGTTTTGGAGTACCTTTTTGATTTTGAAGATGTAAGAGTTGGATCCACAGCACGTAAATCTATACCTCTCCTGGTGGATCTCTTGAGACCAATGGCAGAACGTCCTGGTGCCCCTCCAATTTCTGTTAAACTCTTGACCCGTATTGCCGATGGAAGTGACACAAATAAATTAATTATGGCTGAAGCTGGAGCTCTGGATGCTCTGGCAAAATACCTGTCTTTGAGCCCTCAAGACTCCACCGAAGCCACAATAACTGAATTATTCAGAATATTATTTAGCAATCCTGATCTAATTCGATATGAAGCATCAGCTAGTTCATTGAATCAACTCATAGCCGTTCTGCGTCTAGGGTCGAGAAATGCTAGATATAGTGCTGCAAGAGCTCTTCATGAACTATTTGACGCTGAGAACATCAGAGATTCTGATTTAGCCAGGCAATCTGTTCATCCATTGGTTGACATGCTTAACTCTGCATCAGAGAGCGAGCAAGAGGCTGCCCTTGTTGCGTTACTTAAGTTGACTTCAGGAAATTCTTCTAAAGCATCTTTATTGACTGATGTGGAGGGAAGTCCACTGGAAAGTTTGTACAAAATCCTGTCTTGTGCTTCATCCTTGGAATTGAAGAGAATCGCTGCACAACTCTGTTGTGTTCTGTTTGATAATTCTGAAGTCAGAGGAAATCCAATTGCCTCTGAATGCATAGAGCCCCTTGTATCACTGATGCATTCTGATACAAGTACAGTTGTTGAAGCTGGGGTTTGTGCTTTTGAAAAATTGCTGGATGATGAACACCAGGTGGAGCTTGCAACGGCCTATGATGTTGTGGATCTCCTTGTTGGATTAGTTTCTGGTACAAGCAATCAGCTCATTGAGGCTAGCGTCTGTTCTCTCATAAAGTTGGGGAAAGACCGGACCCCATGCAAATTGGATATGGTCAATGTTGGCATTATTGACAAATGTCTTGAGCTACTACCTGTAGCGCCCAGTTCATTATGCTCTTCAATTGCTGAATTGTTCCGCATTTTAACAAATAGTAATGCAATTGCAAGAAGTTTGGATGCTGCAAAAATAGTAGAACCTCTTTTCCTAGTTTTACTCCGTCCGGATTTCAGTTTGTGGGGACAGCACAGTGCATTGCAAGCACTAGTAAATATTTTGGAGAAGCCACAAAGCCTTGCAACTTTAAAACTTACACCTAGCCAAGTCATCGAGCCTCTTATTTCATTTTTGGAATCCCCATCTCAAGCCATCCAGCAGCTTGGCACAGAATTGCTATCTCATCTGCTTGCACAAGAACATTTTCAGCAAGATATTACAACAAAAAATGCAGTTGTTCCTCTTGTTCAGCTTGCAGGAATTGGAATATTAAACTTGCAGCAGACAGCAATAAAGGCATTGGAAAATATCTCCACAAGCTGGCCGAAGGCAGTCGCTGATGCTGGGGGTATATTTGAGCTTGGGAAGGTTATTATTCAAGATGACCCTCAGCCACCTCATGCATTGTGGGAATCAGCTGCTTTAGTTCTCTCAAATGTTCTGCACTTCAATGCTGAGTACTATTTTAAGGTTCCTGTGGTGGTTCTTGTTAAAATGCTGCATTCAACAGTGGATACCACCATCATGGTGGCTCTCAATGCATTACTTGTTCATGAAAGGAGTGACAATTTAAGTGCTGAACAGATGACTGAAGGTGGTGCTATAGACGCCTTGTTGGACCTTTTAAGATCTCATCAGTGTGAAGAAGCATCTGGAAGATTACTTGAAGCTTTATTTAACAATGTCAGGATACGACAAATGAAGGTTTCCAAGTATGCAATAGCACCCCTATCGCAGTATCTGTTGGATCCACAAACCAGATCACAGTCTGGAAAACTTCTTGCTGCTCTAGCTCTTGGAGACCTTTCCCAACATGAAGGGCTTGCAAGAGCCAGTGATTCTGTTTCTGCATGTCGTGCGTTGGTAAGTTTGCTTGAAGATCAGCCAACAGAAGAGATGAAAATGGTGGCAATTTGTGCATTGCAGAACTTTGTCATGAATAGCAGAACAAATAGGCGAGCTGTTGCAGAAGCAGGGGGCATACTGATTATTCAAGAACTGCTACTGTCTCCCAATACAGAAATCGCTGGGCAGACAGCATTACTTATCAAATTTTTGTTTTCTAATCACACACTTCAAGAGTATGTATCAAATGAGCTCATCAGATCTTTGACAGGTAATTCACATTTGCAGTCCTCTGGTTCCAATGCTGATTTGTTCCCCTATAGTCTAAAAGACTAAAGCTAAGCTCATTCTCATGTACATTCTTTGTACATATTTATGAGTTGGTAGCATATGTCTTGATAACCATGTTCATGCTGTCGTTTAAATCTTCCATCGAGGTAGTGAAGAGTGGTTCGGTTTGTGTGTATGTGTGTGTTTCAAATACTCTTATCCTTTCTTTCATTGTGTTCTGTTGATTTATTGGATCCAATGATTGCTGTGTCTTGCAGCCGCATTAGAGAGAGAGTTGTGGTCCGCGGCAACTATTAATGAAGAGGTCTTGAGAGCCTTACATATGATATTCATCAACTTCCCAAAGCTCCATATTTCTGAAGCAACCACTCTCTGCATTCCCAATCTGATTGGAGCTCTGAAATCTGGAAGTGAAGCAGCTCAGGATGTCGTCTTGGACACCCTTTGCTTGTTGAGACATTCTTGGTCAACCATGCCAATAGATGTTGCGAAGTCTCAGGCTGTGATTGCTGCTGAAGCCATTCCCATCCTACAAATGCTCATGAAAACCTGCCCACCAAGTTTCCATGAGAGAGCAGACAGCCTGTTGCATTGCTTACCAGGTTGTTTGACAGTCACAATTAAGCGTGGGAACAACCTTAAACAGGCCATGGGAGGCACAAATGCTTTTTGTCGATTGACAATAGGCAATGGTCCTCCTCGACAAACCAAGGTAATGGTTCCATAGACTAGTTATGTACAAAAAGAAACTGTCTATTTCATAGCCCCTTCTCTTAAGTTAGGGGGATGATAAATTGATTGTTTACTCCTGGAAACAGTTACTTTTTCTTGTCTTTCTCCTATTCCTCACTTCATATGAGGTGTCAGATTCTGGCCTCTTTAAAGCACCTGATCAATCCTGGGCCACATGTACCCCAATCCATACATACTGGATATTGGATAATTACCAGGGACCCCTTTGGGGGTGGCTCTCAAGGGATTGGCATGATGGTATTTGGAAATAAATGATTCAAAACATTGTTGCTACTGCAGTGACTTGTCAGCATCTAGGTCTGCACTATAATTTTGACATAGCTGCCTGCAAGTTCCCTAATCTTACATTGGTCTTGCAAAGATTTACGAGTTTATTTGTTTCTTTCTTTGAATCTAGATTATATGTATATGTGTATATATATAGATGAGCTTAGTAAATTTGACTATAAATTTACTGTTTACTTTGCCTCTGGATTTGTCAACACGTGTTGAAGCTGCAAAGTGACTTTGTTTCATACGCTTCTTTAATAAAGAAGTTTCATACTGTACATATTAGTAGTGATGTTTATTACTTGTCTATGCTTTGCAGCTTTTATGTTATACTAAAATGTTGTTTGTCATTAGGTAGTGAGCCACAGTACCTCTCCAGAATGGAAAGAAGGCTTTACGTGGGAATTTGACGTTCCCCCAAAGGGACAAAAACTCCACATCATTTGCAAAAGCAAAAATACCTTTGGAAAGGTAATTAGTTTTCTGTCTCGATCAGCAAGTCATTTACGAGCAGGATGAGCTAATTGTTCAATTTTTTCATAAGTGTAGGCCTTAAACATATATGATGAGTACCCTTCTTGCCTTGATAATTGGCATTGCCACACTAATTATGTTAGTCCCACGAGTTTTTCTTTTCATTTTGTGATTGTTTGTTTTTCTTTTTTCAGACAACTCTGGGAAGAGTGACTATCCAAATTGACAAAGTTGTGAGTGAAGGAGTATACAGTGGATTATTCAGCCTAAATCATGACAGCAACAAAGATGGATCTTCCCGTACACTTGAAATCGAGATTATCTGGTCCAACAGAATGTCCGACGAAGAAACATGAATGCATCCTAAGGTCAGGTGCAGCAATCTCCCCATGAAGCTGAGAATGCCAGATTAAGTATCAAAATGGGGGTGAGGTTGGTCTGCTTGTAATTAATTTTATGTTTTGAAGGTCCAGTTTTGTAGCATGAAAGATTAAGCTGCTTGAGGAAAGTGTAAATTACATTTATTAGCTTGCGGATACAATAGAGTGAAAATGCGTTCCCACTTTATAAGGGAATTTAAAAGCTCAATAGAAGTTTGTACAGGTCGGTCAGTCAGTCTGTAGATGCTATAGCAATCCGAAGATGCTGAAAAGATTGGCGTTTGAAATTCTTGCAAAGTTGGAATAGCTTTTTGTTGTACAGGTGTTGTGTTTCCGTTATAAGATTAACAATAAAATCCTTAATTGTTTCCTCTAATTAGAGCCATTAATTATAGGGAGTTTCACTAAAACACCCAAAATGGGAGCTGAAATTATAAAAAAACTCAACACCCAAAACACTTTATAAACACACCCAAAACCCATTAATACGCACACTCAAAACCCATTCATAAACACACCCAAAAAATATACAATTGTTGACTTTGAGGTTGATTTTGGGTGTGTTTCTATGTTTAAATAGTGTTTGGGTTTATTTATAAATTTGTATTAATTATACTCATGGACAAGATTCTCCATAAGCACATTTGCAGATGACACAAGCCTTAGAGCTCAAAACTTCCCCAAAATTGCCTTGAGGTTTCAAAACTAACATCCGGCATTATAACATCTTGGCATTCTCTCTACTTCTGCATTAACAGAGTAATGAACCAAAACATTTGTCTCATAAACCCACAAATTACACGAGCATAACTACTTCGCAGCAGAAACAAGTGCAGATCGAGCTGTCGTAAAAGTAGCTACCAATGATCCAAGTTGCAACCTATCATTGCACCCAAAGGTCAACCTGTACCTGCGATTCAAAATAACTTGTACTGGTTAATGTTAACTGAAGCTCAGCCAGTTCCGACTTTTAACCGCATAGTCAATTGGTATTGAACAAAATCCAAAAACTAAATCAAAATTATATTGTATCTTTTAATTTTCACAACATGAAAGATTAATTAGAAAGCTTGTCGTAATTTTGTTATACAATCTAGAGTATCATATATTTGCAAGCCCTTAAGGCAGCAATAATTTCTGCTAATGCATTATACCAGTTCCATAATGATTATAGCTGCTTGTCCAATGAAATGACTTTACATCTAATGCAGACAATATTATATTCGCGAAAATATTGACATTAATTTAATCTACACAAAGCCTTTTTGAAGCAAATTGATGCACTCTATCGTTCATTATATTGTGAACATGTGTATCCATTACAACATTGCAATAAGCTTGTATAGTTCAGAATGAAGAAAACAATAAGCAAATGAAAAAGAGAGTAAGACACGGGCACATACTCTATGTCAGCTAAATCATTAATCAACTGAACTCGAACATCTGGTGGCATCTTAATCTTAAAAACGAACCTGTTCAAAGAAAGTAGCATAGATGAGATGAAGCAAGCAAAAATTGTCAAGAACAAATGTAGAAAAATGTGTAAGACTTACATGGTCACTTCTCTTACAATATCTATCAAAGCCAACCCTTTAGTTGTTTTCATATCAGATATTCCTGCAATAAATGAAGTGTAAAATGTAAACACCAAATAACTTTTTCCAGTGGCATACTGCTCTTGCCTATGAGAATAGAATTATCAACAAATAAATAAATAAAATAGTTGAATACGTTTGAAACTCTCAGCAAATGATTCATTCAAAAGCCAGTAGGATATTTGCTCAATGTCTTTGGGCAATGGATTTCCTGTGCAAAGATATACTGCTTCTTCTGTTATCTGCTGCTGTGAAGCCATATGAGTTGACTGTGTACATTGAAATAGGAATCACAGTGTCATTTAAGATCTATTCGTGAAGAAAAAAAAATCATCAATTTCATAATTAAAACTGTCCGTTCAAGATTATTTCTAAATCATACTTAAATACAAAATACTTCAAGGAAGTATGAATAATGCAATTTCTTCTTAAATAAGAAATATTGCCGCCAAAGCAAAATGATTAGAGGAATGCACAAGTAGCAAACTTTTGAAACATTAAACACACTGCAAGAAAAAAATCAGCAAGTCAACCCAACCACAAGTAATTTGAGTTTCTGCTACAACAGAATTCACTTATACAGTCATACTCAATCACATTGACAATATTAGAGACTAAATACAATGACAATATCATTTGATTTCATAAGATTCTAACATAACAGAAAAATTCATTTCTCTAACCTGTCATTTTATGAATCGCTACATAGCCACACACAGATTTTGCACAGAAAAAGAGAGAGGAATAGACAAATCCACAGAAAAGAAACATCAGAGTAGAGATCTTATAACCTGCAAAATGTTCAGAGCCTTTCTCATGTCACCATTGCTAAGCCGCACAACTGCCGCCAAGCCACTCTCAGACACATCAAGCCTAGTCCAATCCATAAATGTCAACATATCATTATATTTCTGACTGAAGCCAGATAGAAAAAGCAACAACCATCCCGTTTACTAGTGAAACACATTTTATGATTCAATCCCCTTAACTAGTGAATCACATTTTTAGAGATAACTCTTGATGCATTTAAGGCAAAAATAAAATTTAAAAATCCCCTCTAGCATGAACTTGTTGAACAATGCGTAAGCCAAAAAAAAAACTCCAGCAGTACACCTCTTCCCACTTAAACCTGATTCTGATGAAACGGATATAAATAGTAAACTGCTACAGAGGGGAACCTTGCATGAATACCAAGGGTAAAATCAGAGCAAAACTTAACTTTCATCTTCTGGAGGAAGGAAGATGCAAAAGCCAACATCTACACTTAGGCAAAATCAGAACACCCAAAAAAATGTGAATTAAACAGTACTTACCCTTCAGTTTCTATAACATGTTTGAGTCTCTCTGAGACATGAAACTCCTCCAGTGGAGCAAATCGAAAACGAGTACATCTTGATTGTAATGCTGGAATAATCTTGTTGACATGATTACAGATTAGTGAAAACCTAGTGTTCCTTGTGTATTTCTCAATCACTACACCAAAAACAAAAGTATAGAAGGAAAAAGAATCAGTGAAATAACTTGGAACTGATAAACTCTAGTGCATTAAAAAAATTCATACCTCTTCGCAAAGCAAATTGAGCATCCTTTGTCATAGCGTCTGCCTCATCCAGCAAGACCAATTTTACAGATGACTTTGCACTGTCACCCCTGAACCCTTGCTAATCAGTTATATAATAAGGTGACACATGTCCAGTGATTATTAAGCTAAAAAGCAAATTATCTTGGAAATTACAACAGACATAATCAGACCGTAAGATTAATTTACATGGCTAATTGTTGAACATGACAACATTGCACTTGTAAATAACATGCACCAACTAGGTCAAATAATATCACAACGCATAGCCATCTGTGGTGGTCTGAAATCTTACAATCTTAAGAAGGGAGAAAAACAACCAGCAGACCAAACCTGGATATCACCAAAATATAAACTAATAAGATGATTAGCACAAATTGAAGTCTTACCCAAATGAGAAACTCTGTGTGCTAGCAAAATCTTGGATCTGTTGTCGCACAACATCAATACCCCTATCATCCGATGCATTCAACTCCAGAATCATATTGTGGTATTGTGCTCCATAGAGCTTGCGTGCCACAGCAAGAATGGTTGAAGTTTTGCCAGTGCCAGGAGGGCCGTACAACAAGAGGTGTGGCAATCTGTTCTCACTAGTAAGCCTATCAACTATTTAACCCCACCACAAAAAAACAAGATGAATGAATCGATAACAAAACAACTAAAGGGAGGATAACAACTTATAAGCATTGAAATTATCCTCATTTATGCTCTTTATAATTGCTGCAACTCATGCAGAAAATTGAAACATTAGGGAAATGAAGCAAAAACCCTAGGCTCTCCTTATTGATGGTAAGCAAGGGAAAAGTGTGCTTCTTTTCTCTATGTACTCCCTTTCTCAAATATATACATGCATACGAATGTAAACACACAAACGAACATCTTTTCGTTCCCACATTTTTCAGGCAACCAAACATTACAGCAAATAATTACAATGGAGAGAAACTAAACAAGCAAAATCAACAAAAACCCTAAAAAGTGCAACACTTGATATGGCAAATCGTGGGAAGAAGAAATTGCTTACTGGTGTCGACAATGTCGCGGTGAGCGGCGACATCTGCGAGTGACTGAGGACGGTACTTCTCGACCCACGGCGTAGCTTTGCCCTGGGAAGGGGCGGCGGCGACAACGACGTTTATGCCCTTGTTGTTGTTGTTGGGTTTTGGAGATGGGTTGTTATCGTCGTCGATGTCCATGACAGTGATCACCTCCGCCATGGTAGAGTCGACTTCTTAGCTCTTCTCACTGAGAATCGGAGGTTTTTCAGCGAGCCCAGCCAGCAATGGCGCCAACTTGATTTTTGAGGGTGGGATACCCTTTTGGGCTGTTTGGCCGAAAATAAAAATAAAATCTACATATTGGGCTTTGCTTCTCTGGTAAAAACCATAATAATACTAATTTTATTATGAGCTACTTCTGCTCATAATCATCTTTCTTAAGCGGTTTATTAGGTGCGACTTGAAATTTTTATTTAAAATCCAAATATTTTCTCAAGTGATTCATGAAGAAGCACATATAAGTTGATTAAATTTAGTAATTGTGTCCAGTCCAGTTGAAGAAGACATTGACTTGCAGTTTCAGGTTTGAATTTCTATAACATTTTAGTTGTGTGTGTGAGAAATTTCCCTCTTTTTTAGTTTAGATTATCGATTATACTCAAAAGTTGATCGAAGTTAATACACTTTAGGAAATTTCTTGACCCACAAATATTTTAAATTTTTCTGTCAATCTCTTTCAGTGACCTTTTTAGTTGTCACCTTTAACAATTTAAAAAGCAGTCCCAAACATATGAGTTGCATATCAAGTGTTTTGGAGGTCTTGACTACAACAATACCAAACTAGTACCAAATGTTAATGACCAAAGTTACTATAATCAGGTCGGCCGTGTTTTTGTTTGTTTTAATCTAAAAAAATTGAGGAAAAAATGTTTACAAAATTACTGCCCTGTTTGATAATTATTTTAGTGTCTATTTATAGAGACCATTTTATAAAAAAGGAAAAAGTTGAAAAGGTCACATTGGCTATATCACACACGGCCAAAGACAAAAACTTGACGGAATTTAATATAGGTATATTCTTCCCACTAAAAAACAAGGAAAAAGGAAAAGCAGAAGAATCGTCGGAAGGGCATTTTGGACATTTTACTAGGCATTGAAAATGAAAACCACAGGGCGCAGACAAAAGGAGAAGAAATTCAAAGCACCAAATACTAAAACCAAAGTCTTGTTTTTGGAGGGAGGAGAGGAGCGCTCAGCCTCTCAAACACCAAAAAGCAGCTCTACCCAGCGGGCGCCAGAGAAGGCTCTCTCTCATTTAAACCTCCACTCTCCTCCCACTAACTCTCTCTAAACCCAGCTTTTCTCTCTCTACACCCAGCAATGTTCTCCGGCGGCACCTCAAGCTCAAGGTCACAAAGATCCTCCATCTCGCCTTTCCGCTCCCGGAAGCCTGCGGGGTCCACAAAGCCCCCTACGGCGTCGTCTCGGCCGGCCACCCCTTCTTCTTCCACTACGTCGTCTCGGCCCACCCCGTCCAAGCCCTCTCTGTCTCCGCCCTCTTCCTCTGCCAGCCCCAACCCGCCGTCCCCGCCCAATGTCTCCAAGTCCAAGGAAAATGTCACCGTCACCGTCAGGTTTCGCCCCCTCAGGTACTGCTTCTTCTACGATTGGGCTGTTACCTACTTCTCCGTCACCGCCGGGGTGCTTATTTTAGTTTTTTTAAAAAGAGAAATTGATGTTTTGGTTGAAATGTGGGTTTTGACTTTTGGTTTGGGCAGTGCTCGTGAGATTAACAAAGGGGACGAGATAGCGTGGTATGCAGATGGGGATTATACAGTGAGAAACGAGTTCAATTCTTCCATTGCTTATGGCTTTGGTGAGTGTTTTTTTTTCCTCACTAATTTTGCATTCAATTATGCTCTTTTTGTTGTTGCTTCAATTTCTGTAGTTATAGACACAAGTATATTTGACTCATAAGCTGCATTTGGAAGTTATGGACTTTGGCATATATTGTTTTATTTGTTTATCGGTGAGTTGTTAGAAACTTTGGTTTTTTAACAGATAAGGTTTTTGGTCCGGCAACAACAACACGCCATGTCTATGATGTTGCTGCACAGCATGTTGTCGGTGGTGTTATGCAAGGGATTAATGGTAAACAGTTTACCCTAATGTGGTTTTAATTATTTTGTTGTTTTCTGATGCAGATATTATATAGGAAGGTTAGTATGTAGATGGTGATGGATATCTTGTTGCTGGCTAAAAACTGCTCTGTTTGTATGCAGGTACTGTGTTTGCATATGGTGTTACTAGTAGTGGGAAGACGCATACAATGCATGTAAGTTGATGGAGTCTAGAGTATTTGTCTAAAGTCTGGGGTTGTCCTTTCTAGGCCAATATTTTCACTAGCTCATTTTGGACTTTATGGCTACCAGCTGTTCATAAATTTTGCATCTGCAAACTATAGCTGTCTCAGACTGATGCATTGATGCCATTTGAAAAAGAGTCCATGTCATAAGCAGCATTGTCAGTTGTGTTTTCTTTACATTTCACCCCAGTGAAGGGATTCCTTCTTATTCTTCCTGCAGTTTTCTTGCTCATTGTGGACCTTACTGTGATAGATATCTTACTGTGACAGATATCACACGTCTTTCAATTTTTCAGTGTTTGTAGTTTTTATTTTGTATTTCAGGGGGAGCAAAAGTCACCTGGAATTATTCCACTGGCAGTGAAGGATGTTTTTGGAATTATACAAGAGGTAATGGATTTCTCAATTATTAGTAATCTTATTTTTATATATGTATTGTATTTATTTATTTTGAGTTTACATAACCTTTTTATCATGTGTCAGACACCTGGGCGGGAGTTTCTTCTTCGTGTTTCATATCTGGAAATTTACAATGAGGTCAGTTTTATCTAGTTCCTTTGTCTAAAGCTTTCAGTTGGAATGTGGTCATTGTTGTATTAGTCTTTTGAAGTGTAATTTCATTAGGATGGGTAGTGATATATTACCATCTTATTCTTTTGTTCCTTTTGTTTTTCCAGGTCATAAATGACTTACTTGATCCAACAGGACAGAATTTACGAATAAGAGAGGATGCTCAGGTGCTTATGTTCATAAAGGAATTGACACTCTTTTTGTGTGCTGGGCTCTTTCTGTTTTTTTTTTGCTCAACGATAGCTCTTGAAAGATCTTTTCCCTTTTGGTTAGGTTTCTTGCATGTTTTTTTTCTTTATCTAAAGTTCTAAACTGACATACTGGAAATTTTGTATGCTATAAATGTAATAATGTGTATGACTCTAAGAGGACAAGGAAATATGAGTATAGTACAGGAAAACTAAGTTTCTGCACATGGAGTTGGCATGAGTATGGTCTTTGGCCACCTAGAGGATTTCAGCCTACATAATCATACTCTAGAAATAATTTAGAATATGGCCTTTGGATATAGATAAGTTTTAAGATATGTTTAATGGAAAAGAGACAGTTCCAGTTCTTAGAAATCATCTAGTTCATAGTCAATGGTATGGCTTGCCCCAAGCCACCTAGAAAACGGGGTTGTGTCTCGGAAACTCTCTGGAAACATGTTGTGTATGTCTTGCCCCTTGACCATGCATTGGCGGGAGTCTTGTGCATTATGCTGCCCTTTATGTATAGCCCTGATTCATCAATCTTTGCCTCATGTTGCAGTTATAGTATGTTTAGCATCACCTCTTCCCCTTCTCTCATATGCATGATAGAATTTTTTGGCTCAAACTAGTAGTTTTTTGGCCTATGTATTCTGGTGACAAACTTTCACCTGGCAATTTAGCACCCTTAATTCTCAAAAGAAGAGCGACTTTCTCTTCTTTGATTGATACGTAGTATTATGTCAGTTTCAAGGTTTGTCTTTAAATAATTGATTCCTTTGACATTTACTCAAAACTAACCTTAAACCATAAACCTTATCTCCTGAACTGGAACCAGATCTGGTTCTGATTTAATTTCAAGTAATTTGTATCTTGAACTTGTGCGTTTCAGGATTCGTAATTAACATTGACTAAATGCCCTCCAGTTCACATATTGTTGGAAGTAGTTAGACTGATTTGCCAAAATTGTTTAACCTTATCATTTGAAAGTTTTATTTTATTGGGCAGGGAACCTATGTTGAAGCAATCAAAGAGGAAGTTGTTTTATCTCCTGCTCATGCTCTTTCTTTGATAGCAACAGGAGAAGGTATTAACATGATTACTTTTGTCTACACGATATGGGTGGAAACTTTATTGTCTCTGCTTAATGTTCGTATCTGAATCTAATATTACAATTTCATAGGCATTGATGAGCACTGCATTCCCTTTGTCATTTTTCTACACATTGTTGTTGCTTTTCCATCCCATTTGCGTATTCTCTGTATCTTTGCCAGCCACTGTTTGTGCTGCTGAGCACCTTTAACATTCATTTTTTCCTTGAAATTGCAGAACATAGGCACGTTGGTTCAAATAATTTCAATCTACTTAGCAGTCGCAGCCACACTATATTCACATTGGTAACTTTTTTTATTTAATTTCAATGTGATAAAGGTGTCTATTCTGTCACACAAAGCCAGATTCTGTTAGGTTGTTGCCTTTTTTCATCT
>NC_024127.1:7024070-7051576 GCF_000346735.1 Prunus mume
ATTGTTGAAAGGAATTTTAATTTAAATGTAATCAACCATTTAAAAACAAGTTAAATAACCAATTGTAGACTAATTTATAAAAGTTGTAGTAATTTGTTCATATGCTTAGCACTTTCTTTGTAAAGCGATGGCAGTGTCATAAGGCTTTCATGAAGTAGCTACTGAATCTGTATTAATCGCATTACTTTTGGTTCAACTTTTCTAACCTGTAACAATTCATCAGACTATTGAAAGCAGTCCACGAGGTGAGAATCATGATGAAGAAGATGTCACCTTGTCCCAGTTGGTAATGCCTTTCTCATCTTTGAAAATGCCCACCATAGTTTAGTTGATCTGGCCCTGCAATCTGGTCAGATATTATTTTCATTACAATTTGATGCTGAACCCTATATAATTCAAATTTCCTTGGCAGCACTTAATTGATCTTGCAGGATCTGAAAGTTCTAAAACTGAAACAACTGGATTGCGAAGAAAGGAGGGTTCATACATCAATAAAAGCTTACTCACGCTTGGCACTGTATGATAATGCTTATTTTAGTCTTTGTTGATTTGCGTTGTAATACCTGAAATAAAAACAAGTCCCATAATTCCACCTATTAGCATAATTTTGCCCTTCGTTATTTCATGCATTAATTTTTTCCAAAATTCGTTTATGTTGCAATGAAATTTACTAAAAAGTTCCTAATATTTTAAATTATCATAATAATATAGTATGTTTTGTTTCGCACAGTTCTCGTTTTTATCATCTATCGGTGCATAATTGTGTATATACTCTCTAAATATGGATAGTTAACTTTGTCATGGTTCTTTGATTACTTATCATGGCATGATGTTGGAGAACTGGTCGACTCCAGATAAATTAACATGAGGTGTAGGGCTCGAGATTTTTCATTTGCCTATATGTTGCACTGGGCAATAGATGTTTTCAGTGCATTTCTCAGTAACCTTTTTAATATAATAATTGGCTCTTGTTGCAGGTGATTTCTAAATTGACAGATGGAAAGGCAACTCATATTCCATATCGAGATTCAAAACTCACTCGTTTGTTGCAGTCATCCCTCAGTGGTCATGGGCGTATATCTGTAAGTTCAATGCAACACTTCTGGATCATCCAGTGTTCATGTTATCAGATTTCTCTTTGGAACTATCCAATTAGTTGTCATGTAAGGTATCTTTTTTGTTAATAGTAATGTGGTTAATGATTCTGGAGGATGTTCTTGTTATGGTGGTTTTAGCTCATTTGCACTGTGACCCCTGCATCTAGCAATAGTGAGGAAACACACAACACACTGAAGTTTGCACATCGGAGTAAGCGCGTGGAAATCAAGGCTTCCCAAAATAAAGAGAATTGCAGATTTTTTTTTTAAATTTTTTTTTTTTTTTTTTTGGGCGAAGTGGAGCTAATAGAAATGGGTGAATTGCAGATTTGTTTTCTAAATTCTTTTTTTTTTTTTTTTGGGCGAAGTGGAGCTAATAGAAATTATGAATACATGTAACTGTTTCCAATCACATTTTTGTTTCCTTTTAGATTATGGATGAAAAGTCTATTATCAAGAAATATCAGAGGGAGATTTCCAGTTTAAAGCAAGAACTTCAGCAATTAAAACGTGGCATGATGGAGCATCCAAATACAGCTATATCTACTCAGGAAGACCTGGTTAATTTGAAGCTTCAGGTTGGTGCTACTACATTGGGAGAGCTAACAAATATTAGCATACTTTTGTCTGTATTTGTTACTGAAGGCTTTGGGTAGAAATCAATAAAAATCCTATCCTAAGGTCCTTTAGTTAGATCTTTGAAGGAAGTCATGTTCTGTCTTCTAATTGTTAGATTAGAGATGGACGGCTGGGATGCATTATGGTTCATCTTAGGCTTTCTTCATTTCATTCTCCCATATTTAGTCAGTCTGCCGAAAATTTAAGGACCTCAGGAGGGAAGAACTATCTATATAACAAGAGGCTAGAACCATATGATATATATATATATATATATTTTGCCTGACGAACAATATGATAATCTAGATTGGAGTGCAATGTTACAATTCCTTGAGGTGCAAGCTACAGAATGTTTGAAGTCCCTAATGCCATCTATTTAGAACAGCTAATTTTCACTCTGGATTCAGTTGTTTGTTGTTTGCATCTAATAAGTATTGTTTTGTCATGTAAAAGCTGGAAGCTGGTCAGGTGAAATTGCAATCAAGATTGGAAGAGGAAGAAGAAGCCAAGGCAGCTTTAATGGGAAGAATACAACGACTGACTAAACTAATCTTAGTGTCCACGAAAAATACTATCCCACCAAGCATATCTGAACGACCTACTCATAGACGGAGGCATTCTTTTGGGGAAGATGAGGTGTGGGATTTTCAGCGGTTATGATGGATTGCAGATTTGCTGAATTGTATTTTGAGTGACATCTATTGGCAATATGTTCCTTGTTTGTTAGATACCATTGACCCATTTTTTTCTGCAGCTTGCATATCTGCCTGATAAGAAGCGGGAATACCTGGTTGATGATGATGCTGGAAGTTATGCTTCTGAGCTTTCAGTGGAAGGAAGGGATGAGATCACTAATCTAGATGAGTTGGTCAAAGATTACAAAAGAAACAAAAGACGGGGAATGCTTGGATGGTTTAAACTGAAAGTAAGTTCTGGTTTTTTCCTTTGACATATGAGTTGAATGTGGACACCATATATTTATGTTGTTTGTTTGGGAAGGACAAAACATAGGAATTAGTTGATGAGATGACATTCCTCTCCTTTTTAAGCTACAATTTATTTTGTCTGCTCTGTTGGGCCATCGTATCTGTATATAACTATCTATCTTTAATAACATACACTACTAAAACGTGTATTTTCATTTAATTTATGCAAGAGCAGATTAATATTTCATTCTTAGCTTTCATTGATATTCTACTGATTGAACTCACCTAGACAAAGCTCAAATGCTTTCTCTACAGAAACCTGAGAATGTTATTGGATTATCACCCAGTGCCGATAGTGAGAGCTCTACAAGTGGGTCACCAGCACCTTCTTCAAAATCTTCTCAAAATAGAGTCAAATTCAGTGATTTGAAGGATGGAGGAAGAAAGTCTGTCAGTAGAAGGGGAGATGATTATACCATTATTGACCCATTTCCGGAAAGAACACAAGCAGGTGATTTGTTCGGTGCGGCTTTTGGAGGTCACTGTTTGCCTCGGGTGAGTGGTCCTTGCTATAAGTATATAAACATCTGATTCAAGTGAATATGGGTTTATATATAATAGAGAAAAGGACTTGTGTGTGTGCGTGTGTGTATGCATGCAGCTGCTTGAAGTGTATTTGTATGAAGTATTCAAAGTGTTGCATGAAGATATAATGTTAAGGGATTACTATAACTACTCTTCTGCAGACGGGGTCCACTATTACAGATCAAATGGATCTTCTTCGCGAGCAAGTGAAAATGTTAGCTGGGGAGGTGGCATTGTGTACAAGTTCTCTAAAAAGACTGTCGGAGCAAGCAGCTAGAAACCCTGAAGATTCACAGCTGAGGGTGAGACATCTCTTTAAATCTAAAAGGACAATTGTCTAAATCTGATTGGTATTCCTGTCTGAGTTTTTTATGGTTATTTTGGTTAAAATAGGAACAAATGCGAAAGTTGAAGGGCGAAATTAGTGAAAAGAAGCTTCAGATACGTGTTCTAGAGCAACGTATGATTGGATCCCTTGAGATGACTCCACAAATGTCAAATAACAGCGAAATGTCTCAGGTAACTGTGCATCTTTATGGAGATGGGTTTCAAGAAAAGCTGGATGAACTGATTTTACTACATGAAAGGTTTTGGATTGCCAGATGATAATCTGATAACAATATTTCAGGGCTCTACAAAATTGAAAATATGAAAAGGTTGTTCTTCCTTGTTTTACATTCTACTCTTAGCGATTGTTAACATAGTTGAACTTTCTAATACCATTTCAGCAGAGAATGTCCTATGGCTACATGTCTGCTCTTATCATAAGGCCCTTCGGTCATTTTCGTTTGACATGATTGAATTATCTTAATTTAACAACATAAGAAACAAATCCTTGATTGGGGGATTAAATATAACAAGATCAATATGCAAGGGCCTAATCTAGAAAAGAAAGAAAAACTCTACTTTCACCCAGAAAAATCTACCTGGGCTTAATTGACTATTATTTTAATGTCCTAATTTATTGGTTAAAACTGCATCTCATATGATCCTTCTATTTTTATATAATAACCAATCAGTTTCTGGCCTTTATAGTAGAGGTCTATATTGGTTGTGTTGACTGTCATTTATTTGGTTCCTTAACAATATGCTTGCATTGCTGGTTTTCCAATTTTTATTTAATTATTAATGCATTGTATATGCTTTCTGATCAGTTTGCTACATTCCCATGTAGGCTCTGTCCAAGCTTACTACACAGCTAAATGAGACAACTTTTGAACTTGAGGTTTGTTATTTTTAATCTTTCATAACATATTTCAATTATGAATGCTAAAAATATTCTACTAAGTTGATCACTCTGTCTTGGGATGATCATTCAAGATTAAGACAGCAGACAATAGGATACTTCAGGAGCAACTACAAATGAAGGTAAAATATAAAGATTTGTAATCCCTTTTTAAATACTTGCATTTGTGTCTTTAATTTTTTTAATCATATTGTTACTTTCGCAGATTTCAGAGAATGCAGAAATGCAAGAGACGATTCTTCTGCTAAGACAACAGCTCAATTCACAACAAATTTCTGATAGCGAGGCTACCAGACTAGAGACATGTTCCAAAAAACTAGTGCAAAAGAACAATGAAGAAGGAGAAAGGTTTGGTCTGTGTCAAGAAACTTGTGCTGATGAAAATACACCAACCAGTGTGATGAGCTTAAACAGAATCCTTTCCCTTGAGGACTCCAAAGAGTGCAACAAAGATGCATTTTTGAATTCCCAAATCCATGTACAGGTATTCTTGTTCTTCCTGGCATCTTCAGAACGAAGACACCCAATATTCACCCTTTGTCCTTTTGATCTTATTCGTTTTACTTGATGGAATGATGATATATTTTATATTGCTATGTTGTCACCAGTGCCCTTTTAATTTATTTTCTTAGGCTTCTGAAATAGAGGATTTAAAGCAAGACAAGGTGAAACTTTCTGAGGAAAAGGAGGGGCTTGAAGTTCAGAATATGAAACTTTCAGAAGAAGCATCATATGCTAAAGAGTTGGCTGCAGCTGCAGCAGTTGAGCTTAGAAACTTGGCTGAAGAAGTAACCAAGCTTTCTTATGAAAATGCAAAGCTGATTGGTGACCTGGCTGCTGCAAAAGAGGTTCAGTGCCAATCAAACTGTTGTCAGAGGCCCACTTCATATGATTTTAAGCGAAATAACGTAAATGGAGCTCGAGCCGGAGGCCATAAAAAGCCAGAGGATGTAGTTTTGGTTGAGGAGCTACAAGGGGAACTTAGTGCAAGATGTCAAAGAGAAGCTGCTCTGGAAAAAGAACTATCTGAAAGAGATCAGATAGAAGATGATTTACGAAGAACATTAGACAAAGTAAAACAACGTGAAGTTGATTTAGAAAATGAGCTGGCAAATATGTGGGTGCTGGTTGCAAAGTTGAGAAAGTCTGGCATTAATACCGAGGATGTGTCACTTCAAGGGGTTCATGTACCTGAAAGTTCACGTATAAGAGTTAGAAATGGGTTTCCGCCATGTAATGTTCATTCAGATGTTATGTTCAAAGACAATGATATCCGTGAAAACCTGAACGAGATGGGCACATTAGAAGATTTAAGAGCCAGCTATCAGAAAGAAAGGAGAAAATGCAAAGAGCTAGAATGCTATATTTCTAGACTGAAGGTATGTACTTTAGTGATTTATCTTTTGGGAAATTACAGATAGCCATCTGCAGTTTACCCCAGTTCCATGAATGATCCGGTTGGTTATCTGCGACGTGTCCCACTGTGGTTTAAAAAATCTTATTGACTGTCAATGGCAATTGGTCATCCATTTATCTCCACCCTTCCCTTCCTCCCTGAACATGAATGGAATAATACTATGACACATGTTATTATACATCAGGAGCTGTTAATATTTGAAGCTGATCTTTTGAATGAATAACAGCTCTATGCTAGACATAGTCTCATTTACATCATAAAGTCCTCAATTGAGCGCTATAATTGAAATATGGATCAAAAAGTGTTTTAAAATATTATTAATTTTCAGGGTGAAGATGTTGCTGGCCTGGATGTTACAGCTCTTGAAGAATTGCAGAACCTTCATGTTGAGGCTATAACGAAGATTTGCCATGCAAAGGTGATTCTCCGTTTGCTGCGTTAAGTTGATCAACAATTTTGCTGCTTTTTTATTTTCACTCACACATGGTTTTTTCTACTCATGTTTGCTATCTTGTTCAGTTATTACATCTGTTTCTTTGCAAACTAGTTTGATGTTGACCTGGTTTTCTTCTGTTTTGGCTGACAATGTTTTGGGATTCCTTCTAATCCTTAATTTTTACTGATAATATATCTTATAATAAGCAGTGCGCGAATCGTGTCTTTTAGCACGCTGAGCTCAAACATCATACAGAATCTATTGACGCACGGATTTAGATATTTCAGGTCCGTTTTTTATATGGTTCGTTTTCATTAGCAAATGGGAATTGCTATATTGCTCGTATTGCCCATTTTCTATTATGAATTATATTTGAGACGGCACTTGTAACTGTAAATGGTGCAGTGCATCTTATCATTTTAAGAGGTGAAAATATTTCATCCGCCGTGGATACCAAGTTGAGTTTGTGCTCATTGATAGCATGTAAATGGATAATTAGTGTGATGTTCTTTATTGGTTAGTGTGCACTTCTTGAACTTGTAACGGTACTGATGAATCATACTCTGCACTTCTTGCAGGTAGTTTGCAGGTGTAATCAATTTTGTACAGAATGGGAACAGAAACCGGATTGATTTATGTCTCCAATTATCGGCTTCCAGGCACAAATCAAGGAAGAGCTTAGGAAACGATCGTTGAGGAGATGCAATTTTCTTGCAACTTGAAAATTCATGCGACTAGTTAGCTGCAGAGATGGTTCAGATCAGAGATATTGCTATACATGAATTTATCTAAACGCATGTATTATCACGTAATATACCCGCTTACATTTCCCACTTTGTAAGTTCACAAAAGACAACTAGAACTAACTTCTTTTTTCTTCTCTCTGCTAGAGTAGTAGACAAAAGAACTATTGTAAAACTCCTGTGACCAAAATGTTGTATGTATCTGCTACATATATATTTATATATTTTGGTCTTTGGTCTTGAAGCCTTCTCTGTATACCGCCTTATTGATCATACAATGCATAAGCAGGACAATGCTGTTCCAAGATACCCAAATTGGCTACAATAGGCTGAGAATTACCTTCCGAGCATTCACGATCCACACTGAAAAAAAGAGTTCTCTGATAAGAAAACCCTCACCATTTACATCAAAGAGAAGGAAATTATGAGAGAACGGATCAGGACTTGGGAAGTCTATTGCAATTTGCAGGTGCCCATCCAATTCGCTGGTTTTCATTGTCATATATCAGCATTTTATCTAGCAACATAATGTCTGCAGAGAGAATAATAGATCAGATTTTGCTCACAGGACCAAAAAAAGGGCCAGAAGGTATTGGTTCTGTTAGTATTCGCTACCTCCGATGATATTCAAATTCCCCAGTCCTACTTCAGAGCCATTCAAAATCCCCAAGCACACATTGCCATGTTTCTGGCAACAAAGAAAAAATTAGATATGGGTTTTTCCAGTGTTTTCTTCTCTTAACTAATGGTAGCTGGGATAAAGTTAAAATAAATGGAAAGACAGTTGGGGTGCTCACCGAAACTATAAGATAATCTTCGGGTGATAATTGCAGCTGAACATTCTTGGCATTAATGAAGCTCAGTGCTAAGGGCTTGAAAAAGTTCTTCGCGTCACCAACAGATTTGAAAGGCTTGCGGCCTTTCCAGCAGATTGGAAGGGATTTGTCCTCACTTGTTTCCTTTATTGGCTTTCCATCTAAATCATTTCTTACCTGATCACACGAAATGATGGTTAGTTTTCCATTTAAGTTATTAACAATTAACAAAAGGAAGAATGGTCTCCTTTGTTTCTTTCTCACCAGATTAACTACCGCCTTGTAAGCTTGGGAATTGAAATAAGTGTAGGAGCTCCCACTGTCAAAAACCAGAGAAAGCCCCTTAACACCGGTAGACTTTCCATTGAATACAAGTTCTGCTGGTCCAGAGGAGTAGTGATTTCTATGAAATTGGCAAAGATGCATTACACGCGAATTAGAAATAATGGTATGAGATCATTTAAGAACACTTAATGCTATATGAGAAGGTAAATAGGATAAATTATGACTACTCACACCATGGAATTGCGTGACATTGGTGTCCACATGACTCCAGAAGAAGGGACAAGATCATCCCCCAAAAAAAGAAATCCTCCTCCTTGCCCACTTAGACAGTGACCCACCACATTACGCGTTAAACCCATGCGACTTAGTTGTGACACAATGCTGGCTTTGCCATTGCCAAGGCCCATGACTCCTGTGGTGGGAGGTGTGTTTGGACCAGGATATTTTTGATCATATCCACACCTGCAGACAACAGGAAGAGAAACATTATAAGAACTTAACTCAGAAATAGAAAGCGCTGGCACTTTAGTTGCAAGGCATTAACTTAAGTTTGATTTATTTGTACATTCCTAAACGAAACGACCTGAAGTTTAAAAATGGGAAAGCTTACAAAACTAACAAAACCTCAAGATTTCAAATATAAAAAAATAACATGATCAGTATAAAAATTCTGAAATGCTGCCAACTGATGTGCAAAAAGAAAACACTGAATACCCACCCAAAGGCCAAACGAGGACCAAGTTGAGAGCCGTTGGTGAACTTCAGGGGGAAGTAATCGTTGACCATCACACCAAGAGATGATCCTTGATCAGCATATTCAACCTCATAGTCGCATTGATCATCTGGGGTCTTGCATGGGTCGCTTGCTGGTGAGTGGAAGGCAACACAAAGAGGGTCTCCACATTGCAAATGGTTGTTTTTGGGTTTATAAAGATATTCGCGGGGCTGCAAATGCACAAACAGAGACAGAAAAACCAAGTTGAGAACATGGTCATTAGAATGTTAGTCTCACAGTCTCAATATCCATAAAAGTTTTACCCTGGTACAACCGGTACAAGGAGCATCACATTGAACCCAAGTGAGGTCACTGCCAGTGTCAATATCGAGGTCGAAGCGCTTGGCTGGGTAGCCTACGTTGATGGACACAGAGTAGTACCTGCGGAGTGAAAATACAATCAAATCTTGAGGTCATTCACCACATACTGAAAAAAAGAAAGAAGAAAAATATAAAAATGGAGGCAAAAAGAAAAGCCAGAACAGAACACCAATTCATAACATCACAAAAAAAAGTATTTTAAAAGCATTAAATTTAATGGACAAGAAAATAGAAGCTTCGAATTCATAAAAAAATAATCATGCAACAAGTGGAAAACAATAAACATACTAAAATTGTAATTCTGGCAGGCATATGCGTAGCTCATATGTAGTGCAGGAATATAACTAAACTATGAAGGGAAATGAGTTACCTAAAGAAAAGAAAATGAAAAAAGGGATCGGACCGACAGCTTTTCACTTTTTATACAGTGAAAGATTAAAATTTTTGAGTATGCTATTAGATACAAAGCTTCCAGAAGAGAGTAAGAGGTCTAAGAAAAAGTTCAGGCAATAAAAAAAGAAAAATCAGAAACTGGAAAAGGGTATTCAAAGTACAAGCAGAGTACTAAAAAAAAATACAAGGCAGAGTCAACAAAACTGAGCAGTTGTTAAAAATGAAAAGGTGGGTCAAGAAACTTCAATAGATTTCCAACTCTAATAACATGTTTAGTGAATATATGAAAGATTAAAGCTTTAACCCGAAACCAAGTCCAGGAACCCATAATCACACCCTCAACAACCAATCAGAGAAATTCAAGAAAGAAAAACAAAACAATACAACAAGAATACTTGATAATGCAATAAATAAAAAATTGAAAGGAACAAAACTTCAAACCCCAAAACGAAAGAGGTGCGAAAAATCATACCCAAGAGGATACACATTTCCATGAAGAGGAAAAACAGCTGAAGAACCAAATTTATTCGCTTGGGCCGATTTTTTCTTGGTCTGGGGCTGATTGGCTGCCGAGAAACAACATGGGAAGGTTACAGACAAACCCAGAAGGAGCAAGGCCGTCAATGCAAATACTCTGTTCCTTTTATCACCACCCATCTGAATCTGTGAGTGGCAGAGAACCTCTTTCTCCTTTAGACGACTCGGTTGGATCAAAATCCCAAGAAGGGTTCAAAGCTTTGTAGTCTGCTGAAAATCGAAAATTTTTAAAAAAAGAAAAAGAATAAAAAAAGGTAGTAAACTCTGGGATTCAACTCAGTACAGGTCCTACTGGCGTGTCAGCGTTGGAAATTGGATATTGGAAGTTTCACAGCGGGAGAGAGAGAGAGAGAGAGTGCAAAAGACCCGCGTCGAAACCGCGGAATGCTTGTCGAGGTAAGATGTTGAGAAATGTCCAGACTACCATCAGATGTTGACTTGAATTCTGGTATTCGGAAGGGCAAATTAGTTATTGGAAATTTGGAAGGAGATAAATGGGTCCCACTTGGATTTGGGTTTTCACATTTTGTGAATGTGGTTGAAAGTGAAAATAACAAAAGTTGAGACTTGAAAGAGTCCTTTTGGGTTGGTTTGACTGCTTTATTGTAAGGTGTTTAGATTTTCCTTTCCTTCAATGCATTCTTTTGCTTTATAGTTCTTAAAGATGACTTGTTTTAGGTTAGCCTGAAGGTGTTATGTATCAAATCTCAAATGATAATATAAAGTAAGCAATGAAAGGGACAAACTTTGGTTGTCTTTGTCTACGCACCAAATTTCCAATTAGATGTTGTGGTGTGGGTTGAATTGATGCTATAAAAAGCTATGTGCATATGCCATGCCAAAGATAAGTAGAAAGGCTCCTATCCATTTTGGCTTTCCAAAATAGGGTGCTACTTGAACCCTTATCGTTCATGGCATGTATATGTCAGTAGGCAATTTGTAATCTAGGTAAAGACCAATTCAAAAAGAGTGTTTAATGGAAAGTCAAATTTTTGGTAGCACCCATTTGCAAAAAGAAGAGAACATTTTATCTAGGGTTAAATGGTGATTTGCCCCCTAAATTTGTACCTAGCTTTCAATTCACCCTCTATTCTTTTTTTATTTAGAAAATTAAAGATATGAACTTCTTTTTTTCGCCAATTTCCCCATACCGTCTAAATCCTCAACATTTTCTCCAATTTCAGTTAAATCATTTTTAAAAATTATTATTTTTAGAAAAAATTGAAGAAAAAGAGTAAACCTAGTGTCAACCCCTTCCTCCCCCCAACCCGAAGAACCTAGCCCTCCTTCCCTTTCCATCTCCTCCCTTCCTCCTCCCATTCCCCTATGACCACCCAACCCTAAACCCTCCCCTCCTCCCCGCTGGCAACAACAGATCCCTGCTCTGCCCCCCCACCCACAGAACCCAGCTTGCTTGTTTTTATTTATTTTTAACATACAAAATGACCATTTTGCCATCATATTTAACAGCAAATTGGATGAAATGTTATAGATTTAGACGGCAAGGGGGAAATTGGCCACACACAAAAAGTTCATATCCTTAATTTTCTATAATAATAATAAAAAATTAAAAAGATAGGAGTAAATCGAAAGTTAGGTACAAATTAAGGAGGCAAATCACCAATTAACCCTTTTATCTATATATATTACTTTTTATACAAGGGGTATCGGGGAGAGGAAAATTAAACGTAGGACCTCGATTACAAGAGTAAATGCTCTTAAACACTTTAAATACAAACTCTTGCTTTTATCTATATTGGAATAAGGAAAGGTGGTGCAAAGCCAACACGTCATCATGGAAAGTCAGATTCTTGGTCAAAGCTAATATGTGCATTGAATTCTCATTTTCTGTACATTTTCCCTTGGGCAATCCAATTGAAGGGAAAATGTATCAAATGAGATCACTAGAGCCATTGTTCATAACTTTGCAACCAAACACTCTAACATGTACAAAATTCAACATAGATAGCACTGATTCATGAAACACCTAAAAAAAAGCAGCCGCTGGATTCCATCACCTTCTTTAGCAAGTTGAGGCCTTAGTATCAAACTAAAAGTCATAACAACTTCAGAAAAAATCCAGCCATCAACTTTGCCTTCTGCCGGATCCCTAGTATATCATCCATAGAGGACAATGAAGCCTTGTTTTTCAACTGCTTGTATGATCATGTTTCAGATAGCAGTTGTTCCAATTCCTGATCAAAGTTCTCCTCATCACTCAGCAGCTGCAGCTGCAGCTGCTGTGGTTCTAGTTGCTGCTCTCCTTCAGGGAGCTTCTGATTTGCTCCTGTTTGTTGATAAAACACTTCTCTTTGAGCATCCCACTGCCCTACCATCTTCTCTACTGCATCTCCAACCAGTTCCTTATCTTCTGATATGTGCTTTATATCTTGAACATCCACGACCTTGCTGGCCTCTTTAACAAGAATTCAATTTGAAAGAGGGAAAATAAAGAAATGATTAGATAGTTGAAAACTAACAACTACAATAATGCCAAAAAAAAAAAAAAACAAGTGGGAAACTAGCATTCGATAATTATTTGAGAAAAAAGGTTGCTGAAATCATATTACAGGCAGCAATAGTGAAACAAATGGAGTGGGGAGGCTTGAGAAAATTATTAATAACTGTGAATTAGGGGAAAATGTACCATTAATTGCTATTTTCTTGGCCTCTGCATAATCTGTTGACATTTTCTTGAGCATATTCAGGTCAACTTCCATTCCCTGGTATACGTGAGAACAAGAATGGATATTACTATATTAGACACCAAAAGCTAACTTGAAAAGATATAATCATTCTATCAACAAGCAAACAACAGGACAAAAGTTCGAGGACTACTTTAACTTACCAAATCCATGTGGAGAAAGTCCTCAATCTTAGTATTAGCAAATAACCTAATTAGTCAAAAGGAAATCAAAGAATCAGTAAGAAAGTTTAGAGGGATTTACAATTATCACAAAACCTCTATGTTAAAGCAACAATTAGAGAAAAAACATGTGTTTGTACATACTCCTTGTATGCAACTTGAACTCGAGCATTCTGTAACTGTGTCAGTTGGTCTACCGTCTCTGTAAAAGAGCCTTCATTTGTGTCTACAGACCCAAACAGGAAAACATTCTTTTCTAGCATCCTTTTCACCAAAGCAGATACCACTCTTAAATCGTGTTCCTTTGCATCAATAACCAGCTTTCGAAGTTTCTTCAGTTCTTCTGTCAATTGTAGAATAGAAATGCACTAAGCATGAAAAACAAAGAAATATGGTACCAGGAGAGCAGCCATCATAAAAGCCTTATTTGAGAAAATTACAAATATCAAGTGCCAAATAGGAACTCCATATCAGCATCTTGTTTGGGCTCAATACTTGATATTTGATTTGATAAAGCTTGTGTTCAGAAATTGATAAGAAGTTCAATTTTAGGTTTCCCTCAGAAAATACACACAGATATCCATGTAATACACAAAGACACTCAGACTAATATTAGTTAAGGAGTAATACACAAAGACACCCAGAGTGTACATCATCTATTGTCAGTACAAGGCATAAGGACACATGCTCGCACAAATAATGCATATCTTATCTCTGTTTCCACGTATTGACTTAATGCTGTGTAGTGCCATTTCATTGAAATAAACCAGACTCAAGATAAAGTTAATTTTAAATCAAGCTCAATTGTTCAAAGTAAAATCTACATACATACCAAGAGATAGATAAATCTTAAAAGGAGGTTTGAATGGTTGAGTCTCATAGAGACAGAAGAGGCAATAGAGCCCACCCAGTCTGTGTGATAAAGTAGCTGTACCGATTATGTATCCTGCACATAAGCATATGAAAGTTAGTCTCAAGCACTGAGCAATTAAAAAAAAGTAATGGAAACCCCCATCTTGAATGTTTGATGATATTAAGCATGACATACGACGAATCAGGTAGTTGTTAAGACTTTTCCAAAAACCAAGTGGAAGAGATAGGCAAGTGACCCAATGTAGTGCACTGAAAACATCACCATTACTTAAGATAAGAACTTTTACATTGGAAAACAAAAATGAAAAACCAACTACTTAATAGTTTTCTTTCACAAGTTAAATGTCTCATTTGGTCACCCTAGGTTGCCAACTCCAAGCTTAAGTATTTCGTCAATTTTGAGGTTCTATCTCCAGATTTATTTACAGTTTACACACGCCATGATTAACAGCACAGCTCTAGTCACCAGAACAACTATTAACCGAAGTGAAAATCTTGCATTGGCAGCATCCCAGCAGCAAAACTAAAGTACTTGCCTAGTTTAATCAAGTAGTAACCCGAGTCAAACGTGCAAGAGCCTACCAATTGAATGGGCATATAATGACTGCATAAAGAAGGCCAAGTTGGTAGAAGGACGTGCCTCGTAAATGTAAGAGAACTTTTTGGAAAGCCATATTCTCTTCATGTCAGCCAAACTCGTTGATTCACCCTGTCAATACCCAAAATCCACATGCGCCAAGAAACATCAAAGACCAAAACCCAAAAATAACCTCCATGTAACCATTTGCAGATAACCCACAAAGAAGATGGTAAACAGGAAAATAAAAACAAACCCAATTCTACCTCAGCAAATGCATCTATAAGCTCATCAATGTCACGCTTAAACGGAGTGAGATCCATTGGGACTTAATTTCTCTGTCACTACGAAGCAGAAGAAAATTGCATTAAAATGGGTAATAAAAGCACACAATTTTGTCCAATGTCCGTACTTTTTTCTCAGCAAACAATCGAACAAATATATTCATGATAATTGAAGCTAATAAGCAAAGATACAAAAACTCCCACAGTTACACAACCTGTTAATCACTAGTATTATTTAAAGCTAACAACAAGAGGAAAACCAAAAGGCTGAAATCTGAAATAAAACAACGAGTCCAATTCAAAAATCAATTAAAACCCTATAAATGCTATGTTTAAAAGCCTAAATTGAAATTAACCCCTAACAAAAGGTTCAAATGGACTCTTAGGGGGAGTTTGGTAACAACAACCGCAAACGATACATAGACATGCCCTCTGAATTTAGAACTAAAATTTGCTAATAACAATGTTGAAGCAATCGTTTAATATGCGAATCTAAAACTGATCCAACCCAAAACTGAAAAAACAACGAGATGCCAAAATCAAACCAAATTCGAAATCATGAAAAATTTATGGGTAACCCACGTCCATAATAGAAGACCCAAGTCAGAAAAAACCAAAGCTACCCACATCTTTCATCATAAAATCAAACAAAATAAAAATTGAGAAGAAGAGAAACAGCTCAATCAGCAATGGAGAATGAGAAAGAGAGTAGCTTTACCTCCTCAGCTGGTTTCGTGAGAGACAAAATGACGGAGAAGAGTGCACAAAATTGGAACTGAAGAATTAAGTTGAGATGCTTGCAATTCCGACGAGAATACGAGTAGGATGAATGGGCCCAACTTAGTATTCTCATTCTCTCCTAGAACCCTTGTGCCAAGCCATTAGCACACGATAAGTCAAAGTTGCCCCAGGAGGCGATTTGGTTGTTTGGGCTTGGGTGGCTGCGGCGGTGGTTGGGTTACAACTTACAGGGAGGTGATGGCTGGCCGGGGTTGGGAGGAGAAGGGGAGACAGAGGCTTTATTTTTCAAAAAGTTGTGTATTTATATTTGTATTGATTACTTTTAGAAGGAATGAATTTTTTAATAATTAGTAGACCGGATTGCCCTTCTACAAAAAAACGGAAGTTAAGAAAATTAACAAAAATCGAAGATTGAACTTAAATTGCTTCAAATCGAAATTATAAAGTCAAAAATGACCACGTTGAAACTACAAATTCCTTAGAGCACGTCCACTGCAGCAGTTTGGCCCAGGCAGGGAGGGGCCCTAGACTCACAATATGACTCCAGTACGCACAAAGCAGCCCGGGCAAGACGTGGGAGCCACCAATCTGGGCAAATCCAGCCCGTGCTATTGCTTAAGTTTGTTACCGTCGTGTTGACTCCAGCCTGGCATCAGCGTGCTTTTCAAATTTGTTTTCCACTGCTACAAGACATGTGGCAACACCTGGGTAGGCCTCATCATTTGGCCCGCGGGCTCATGGGCCGATGGGGGCCCACCCGGCTCATTGGAAAAAAGCCCGGCTCGGCTCGTTATGGGCTTTGAGATGGCCCGGCCCGCCTTGGGCCGGGCTAGGCTTGGGCTTGGGTGTCTGAAGCCCGGCCCGATTAAGCCCAAGAAAGCCCGGCCCGGCCCACCCACAAAAGCCCGGCCCGTTAGGCCCGCATATATATATAATTATGTATAAATAAGAGTTTAGGATTAGGATTATATCACTTAAATCACATATATAATTTGTTTCATTTCATTTACTTTTCTTTACTCATTCCTAGTTTATAATTGGATGATTAGCACATTAATTTGTGTCAATTATTAATACAACAATTATATATATATATATATATATAAATAAGATGAACAATATATCATATCACTAAACATAATCATATCACGAAACATAATCGTACTACTACCACCAAATATAATCATGTTTTTCTTGAACACATCACCAAACATTTACATATTTATTTATACCATCCTTTAAAAAAAATATCTTTTTGATACTTATTATTTTTTTAAATTATTTCTTAAAACGTATTATGGTCTAATTATGTAATAACCTCAAAAATAATACTTTGTTTTATTATTTTTGTGGAAAATCTTATTAAGTTGTGTGACTTTATTGAGTATTTTATGAATTTGGTTTGATGTGAAAATATTGGAATTAAGTGAGTTTAATCTCAAATTTAGACTAAAATGCCCTTATGATTAAGTTTATGATTTTTTTCGAATGAAGTAGGCCCGTTTCGGCCCGGCCCGTTGGGCTTAGCCCAGCCTGGGGCGTCCGATCAAATTTTCCACTGCAATCCAACGACTGCCAATTTTTATGTAATAAAAATTGATGAAAAATAATCTAAAATAATTACCCAAAAATTCAGGGAAACAATTTTTTTTTCTATAAAGTTTAAATAATAAAATTAATTTTGAAAATTTAAGCATAAAAAATAGAAAATAAATTAAAGTGAATAATAATTGTCATTGCCCTTGCCTAAGGGTGGAAACAAAATTGTGAGGGCTACCACCATTCATGTGAATAGTGACAGCCATTGCATTGCCCTTACTCATAGGGATGGGAGAGCTCTTAATGCTAAAAGTGATAACTCATACCAAAAGTGAATTTTTTTGCCTATTATTTATTTTGTATATGAAAATATATTATTAGAATAGCCTTTTGAGTCTCTTTCTTTAGACTTCACGCATTTATTTGCATTTTGCCTCATTTTGCCTAATCTCAACCATTAAAATAATCTAACGTCTTAAAAATAACATGTAAATTAGTAGACAATTTAATTTTTATTATCCTTTATTTTTCTAAACTAACAGTATCCTTGTTGTTATCTCTGTCTCTCTCCCCCTTCCCCTCGCCTGCCTCTTCTCAATATGAGAATATGAAGGTAAAAAGTCACACATTAGAGAGTTAGAAAACCTTGCAAGGGCTTATAAGAAGTTGGGCTACTTCCTCCATTGTGAATTGGTTTTGGGGTGAAACCTCAACTTCCTTCATGGTATTAAAGCAAGGCTTCACGTGTTGGGCCCAACGTCCACATATGCTCCCACGTCACCCAGTATGTGTTGTTCACGTGTTAAGCTTAAAAGTTGGCCACACGTGCGGGGGCGTGTTGAGAGTATTTATCCCACATTGAAAAGTTAAGGAATCTAACCTGAGTTTATAAAGAGTTGGGCTACTACCTGATTGCCAATTGGTTTTAAGGATGCATGGAGTCAAAATACAAAGACTCGGATCCAGCTTTCAATTGTGTCCCATGATTTCTAATAGCTTTCAAACACAACCCATTAGTAAGTTAATATAACTATTCGTTTAGGTTTATTTCACACTATGTTCATCTATTTATTTAGTCATACTTAAATCATTGAACAATTTTCTGTTTGAGTAAAATTTTGCAGTATTGATCTTTTTAGTGAGAAACTAAAAGATAAATAGTGATTCGAATCATAAAATATATTATGAATGTAACATCCCACATCGACCAACGGAGATGGGGTGATGTGCCTTATATGTACACGCTCACCTCTATCTAGCACGATGCCTTTTGAGAGCTCACTAGCTTCGGAGTCATGAGAATTCCGAAGTTAAGCGAGTTAGGGCTAGAGCAATCTCAGGATGAGTGACCCATTGGGAAGGTACTCGTGAGTTCCCATAAACAAAACCCTGAGGGCAGAGAAGGGGGCCCAAAATGGATAATATCGTGCTATGACGGAGCTGATCCCGGAATGTGACAATTTGGTATCAGTGCCACTCTGTCGTGTAGTGCGCCTAAAGCGAACAATATCGTGCTACGGCGGAGTCAATCCCGGAATGTGACAATTTGGTATCATAGTCACTCTGCCGTGTGGTGCGAGTGTGCCGACGAAAGAGGGTGGATTGTAACATCCCACACAGACCATCGGAGAGAGGGTGATGTGCCTTATATGTACATGCCCACCTCCATCTAGCACGAGGCCTTTTGGGAGCTAACTGGCTTTGGAGTCACGAAAATTTCCAATTTTGGCAAGTCCAAATCAATTATGACATCTAAAAGTTCTGAAATTTGAAAATTCCAAAAAAGAGTTGAATTGGAATTGAAATGTATCTCAGGATTCCGAAAAATTTCAAATTTCAAAATATATTGGAATTTCAAGCTTAGAGTACATACAATTATTAATTTCATGTTGGACTAAATATAATTTAATGACCGAATAGACAAGTTATTCGATAAAGGATAACAACATCCAAGCACTAGAATATAATAGATTTCAAGCGTTCGATATGAATTTTAAATATTGAGTCCATTTTAACTATTTAAATGATTGGGCATGTTTAAAATTTTGAACTAGTTTTTGAAATTTTCCAAAAAAATCCGAGTTTTCGGAATTGGAATGAATATTGAAATTTCAAAATTTTTTGAATTGAAATTGAAATTCCCTAACTCCGATCTGATCCATCCAAAAATCAGCCCTAAACAAATAATTAACGTCCTATTAACTTATTATTTTATAAGCATTTTCAGCGGTAACTAACCTTGGTTTTAAACATCTGCAGAAGTTTGACAACAACAAAAAACATCTGTAGAGATGTATCATGTATTGCGATACAGTTACAAGACTGTTTCTTAAATATAAGTTTGTCCCTTTCAATTAAAAAACAAAATTCTGTTTGTCCCTAAAGCAGTTGTCAAACTTACCCATCTTATGTTCACTCATTCATTGATAAAGGTTGACTAGAATATTGTTTTGAAGACGCACATTCACAACACATTACAACCATCTCCACCCTTGAAGACCATATACAACATCGAAAATAAGAACAGAT
Organism: Prunus mume; assembly: GCF_000346735.1. The sequence continues at coordinate 7,043,674 of NC_024127.1, forward strand.
TTCTTGCATTTATCTGTCCTTTTAGAAAAATTCTTCTCCGCAACCGATTTGTGCAACCGGTATCTCACAATAAGTATTTACGTGACTAGCACGTGAGAAGTGAGACGTGATCTTTATCTTCAATAAGTAGTTAGGTGATTAACACGTGAGAAGTACGAGTTACATGAGACACGTGAGAGAACGTAAGAGACCGGTTTTACATATATAACAGTTGTAGAGAATTATTTTGTCCTGTCGATTAGCTGATTGTGCTCATTATCAAAGAAGGGCCTTACAAAACGCTGCTAGTTTCATCATATTTGGTAAAACACGCATTCTTGTGGATAGAACCATTCTTTTAACTTCTTTCTTTCTTCCTTCTTTTTGTTCTTCTTCTTCTTCTTCTTCTTCCAATCTGTGGATGGTGCGTGGATTTTACCCATGCGCCCTCTTCGCAACCTCTATAGAGCAGCATATAGATCCATTGTCAAAAAATTGCGCCACGACAAGAAGAAATCATCTCCAGATCGGGAAGCCAAAGTAGACCAAATTGGAACCTCTATAACCAACGATGTAATCTTTGAGGTAAACATTTGTGTCATCATTCTAATATTGTCAATTAATTGGATCCGTACATTCAAATAAGAATACATTTCTGATGAATATACTGTATGGATTAACAGAGTAACAACATAACATGAGGAACAACATTTCTGTTATATAAAAATTTCTAACCATGCATTTGAATTCCTCAGAAACCTTGATAATTTATATGCGTATTCATCTATGTCTCATTATTTATAAATAAGCAATAAGTTTCCATCCATGTGCCAATTTACCTAGTTGCATGCATGCATGGAGATTGATTAATGTGTCCTCAACTCATAATATTGTGTCCTTATATATAAATATATGTATATATACAGGAAGTCGGTGATGATACACCAAAAGCAGAAAAGAAAACCATGCATGGATTTCATAGCTTTAGATGCATTAGCCTGCAAAGAATGCGACGCGAGCATGATACTCCAAGCCCTAAAGCTAAAGGTCACTTCAAGCAATCAAGCTTGGATAATTTCTTTAACATGCATTGTCATCATTTCTCAAAAAGCTCTAGCCGAAGGAGTCACACCCCCTCACCCTCTCTCAAGAAACCTAAGAGCCGGAAAAGCTGGCCGGATTCCATACCCTCCCCGTCAACCCCCAAGGCCGCCACATGCACTAAAAGCGCCGACTCCACGCCTGCCCATCCCTCCCTCTCGAAATGTGAAAGCCGGAAGACCCCCATCATGTTTTCCAACTCGTCTGGGATGTTGAAACCCCCAGCCGTTGAGAAGCAGCTTGAGTGCACCTTAGAGGAGTTGTGTTTTGGATGCCAGAAGAAGATGAAGGTCACAAGGGCTATCGTCAAAGACACCGGGTTGGTTACCTTGCACTTGACATAGAATAAAACTAGGGCTTACTTGCATTGTTGACTACATCTCTCTCATGCATGTACGAGACTTCGCATCTCTTGTAGAGTGTGAGACCTATTATTTTTACAAAAATGTAATCAGCAATATGATTAGTAAATGTAGGGGGTACCCTCATATCTTTTCATAATATTGTCGTAATGTATTCTTTATGGCAGGCAAATGGTTGAAGAAGAGGAAGTGGTAACAATAAATGTGAAGCCAGGATGGAAAAAAGGAACAAAGATTACATTTGAAGGATTGGGAAATGAGATACCAGGTGCCTACCCAGCAGACATAGTTTTTGTGATTGCTGAGAAAAGACACCCTTTGTTTAGAAGAGAAGGGGATGATTTGGAGTTGGCTCTAGAGATCCCATTGGTAAAGGCTCTCACTGGCTGCATCATCTCAATCCCTTTGCTGGGTGGAGACCAAATGAAATTGACCATTGATGACATCATATATCCTGGCTATGAGAAGGTCATATCAGAGCAAGGCATGGCAATCTCCAAAGATGAAGGAAAGAGGGCAAATTTGAAGCTCACTTTTCTGGTTGACTTTCCTACTTTTCTAACAGATGAGCAAAGATCAGATATTCTCAATATTTTAGAGGATTCTTATTATTGACTGGTCATCAGTGATTTTGGTCTGTAAAGATTGATTTTATTCTCATGGCACAGATAGAAACCCAATACTTCAAGATAGGTAGAAAGCTTAACAGATAGATCGACTGGCTCTTGTATTTTTTCCATGGCTAACCAAACCTTGCGTCTATGAATTTAAGAGGTTTAGCTTCAGAATTGAATTCAATGGATGCAAAATGGAACCCATGTTTAAGCCTCCAAGCAAAAACAAAATACAAACACATACAATTTATAAACCTATAGATATTTACCTACCAACTTTTACACTTTCCATTTCCCCTTTCCCTTCTCATAAATAATCACACCTTGTTCAAATTGTAATTATATTGCCACAGCCAGATCGTAATGTCTTTTATAAATATGAAGAAAGAAGAATCGCAAGCAGCACAACCGGATCATAGTGTCTGTTACGCCTTGGACCATCCAAACAGAGCGCGGATTATGCTTAATATGCCACCGCCGATCAGAGCCTTAAGAAGTCTTAGCTTCCCCTTTGTGTATGGTGGGTACCTCACAGAAGCATCACCAGCGAAACCTCGATAAACAACTGCCTTCTTATGGCTAAACGCATCAAAGGAGAATTTTCCATGGTATGCACCCATTCCACTTTCCCCAACTCCTCCAAATGGCAAGGACGGAACAGCAAGCTGTACACCGATTGAGAATTCATATTATACCAATTAGATTCTCAACTTAATTCACAATAAAGAAATAAATTAGCTAGTATGTATATAATAAATTTATACGTGAGAAATGGAGATGCCATGATACATGCAGTAATGCCTGTATAAATAACTACGATATCAGTAAACAAAGAAAAGAAAAAAAACGAGGCAAGACTAGGAATGCATAACTACTAAAATCTCATGTTTCAGTATTCATATAACCACAATAAAATCTATATGGCCCTATTTGGCATGCATGCATGGATGAACATGTGGCTTGTCTCAATAAGTTGGAGGGAGAATTATTACATGTATGGTAGTGTCATTGACAACCAAACCCCCGGCGGAGACAGTCCTTACAAAGTGCTCCTTCAGCTTCTTATTGTTTGTAAACAAATATGCAGCGAGGGGCTTTGTTCCTGAGTTTATCAAGTCAAAACTTTCTTCCACTCTGTCGACCTGTTATGAACAACAGAGAAGATATTTTGACTTTGATCTGTAGTTTTCAATAAATATAAAGACAGAGAAATCCAATCAAGAAGTTCCCACTAATAAAATACAACATCTTTCTCAGTGCCATTAGTCCAGCAAAAAGATTCCTAAAACAGATTGACGCCTTCTAAGGTAGCTGCTTTTCTGGCACACGATGAAGGTACCTATACTTCATTTCCCTTTGAAATCATCCCCAAAGAGCACCATGCTTGGTTTTCTGTTACTAGTTTACAATTCAAGGAAGCTGATTCTATAGTTTTTGTTCAGTGTGTAGAGAAGTTGCCCAATACATATTTAAATCAATTAAGAAAGGCTATCTCACATTTTATTGCAAAATCTTTTTGTTGGGAAAAAAAATCACAGTGACAAAATTTTTGGTTCCTACCGTGAGAATGGGGAGCAAAGGACCAAATATTTCCTCATTCATGATCAAAGAGTCCCGTGAGACATCGAGCAAGATGGTGGGAGCTATCCTCCTGCGATAAACACAAAAAAAAGGAGCATTAATCACATGCAAGATACATTATCGTGCCTAATATTTCAGATAAAGATCTAAGAAGAGAAAAATCAGAGAAAGAAAAACCTACAAGTTGGTTTTGTCCCTTTCACCTCCCAGGACGATCTTACCAGAAACCTTATCCTCATCCAAGAGCTTTGTCAACCGAGCAAAGTGATTTGAATTCACAATACGAGACAAATCTTTTGATTCTAATGGATTATTTCCATAAAAATTCTCTAATTCGCGTTTCAAAGAATCCACCTGAGAACAAGAGAAATTAATGAAGATGACAAGAGCAGACAAACAAATTCAGATCTTCAATGGCATATGAGGGTAACCTTACCAGCTTAGGAGCAAAATCTTTTGTTGTTACAATGTAATCGGGGGAGATGCAAGCCTGTCCATTATTACACCCCCACTTTCCTACAATTATTCGCCTAGTTGCAACCTAGGAAAAACAAAATACAGAAGTCTCTACTTAAGACAGAAGCTGAAATTACAGCACCATTTGTAGCAGCAAGTAAAATAAATAAATAAAACTACTGATAGTGTGCAAGACAGAGAAATTCCATACTTGTAAGTTGATACCAGAATCAACAACAACAGGAGATTTTCCTCCAAGCTCCAGAAGAACAGGTGTAAGGTGCTTTGCAGCACTAGCCATCACTATACGTCCCACTCTTCCATTGCCTACAATCAAATATATTTGTTTTTCAATAAATATTTTATTTGAAGTACAAACAACGATACTGTGCAATTTCAGTGCCTAAGGCACTAAAAGTCAACTTCAGATTGAAGACTGCAATCATCCCTCACATTTTCTTCTCTAGAGAAACACAGTGGAGATGTCATTCTAGCAATTGAAGAGCAAATAATATTTTATCTATGAAGGTTTAGGCATAAGCTCATAGCCAAACAAAATTCCGATATCTGTTATTAAATATAATAATAATAAATAAAATAAAATAAAAAGAGTACAAATGCTCTCAATCTATTTGACACCATATTGTACTTTCGCAAACCACAAAAAAGGGCCACTTTTAATTATAAATTATCTAATGTTTTGTTTTGGAAACTCTTTGAACTGAAAAAGGTAAAAGCTCAACCTCAGATGAAGAGCAGAGCGCCAAAGCAGCCCCCTCTTAATGGATTATGCAAGGACCTTATGGTCCCCTGTTAAAGCCATTTGCTATAGCTGCAATACAGATACCTCTGAACTTGAGCTAAAAATTCACTCTCTCTTGCTTCACATCCAAAGAGAATTTTTCTTTCATCTTTACAAAATATTAATATATCTATATCTATATCATATGCAAGGAGAGCTAAAACAGTGATAGTCATTTATACAAAGTTCAGCTCATCAAAATCTTCACGCGTGCAATATCAGACTATAAATTGAGGAAAACAAAATATCAGACTGGAAAGAGATGAAAATGAATACAAACCTGTGTAACATATTTTGTCCCACTTTTGATCTAACAGTGCAGATGTTTCAGCAACTGCCCCCTCAACAACTCTTATAGAAGAGCTATCCATATATTCACCTACTAGTTTTGCAAGCAATGACGATGTAGCTGGAGCAAGTTCTGATGGTTTAAGGACCACAGCATTACCAGCCGCTATGGCACCGACAACTGGATCAAGGGACAGCACTGGAAAACAGATATTACACAATTATTTTTGTATGAAGAAAGAATTAGGACTGAAGAGTAAAGATTTGTGAGCTCAGTGCTTAAATATAAAAACACATGTCTAATATTAACGTACAGAAAGGATAATTCCATGCTGAAATTATTAGTATAACACCAAGAGGTTCAGACACTATTTCGGCTGACGAAGGGAAAGTGGTTAGTGAAGTTTTAGCCTGCAGTTAAAGGGAAATATTATTCATTAAAATTAATAATAACAAAAAATGAAAAAGGAATGCAAATGTTGAATCAAACTTTAAAAAAATTGCCTGCAGAGACAAACAATATGCTAGTCAAAAGTTTGCATTAAATAGAGTTTCTGACAAAAACATACCTTTTCTGGCTTCATCCAATTTCTCAGCTCTTTGAGTGCCAACTTACATGAGCTCTTTAACATAGATATCTAAATTGAAAACCATATATATCAATATTGGGGGTCAATAACAAATAAAACATCCATGTAGAGTTTTCATACAGAATAACTTATTAGACAAGGCCCTATACAAGTTTGGATGACTGTATTGGATAGATAAGAAGTATCTTCAACAATTTTACATTTCATAAATGTAGTAAATCCAAAACATTGCGTCCACAACCACAAATAGTTGCTGGAAAAGGATGCTCTCCATTTGTTTAGCAAATGGGGAGTGACGATTTTTCAATCCAAACCGTTCAAAGGATTTGCAGATTTAAAAGTATGCAGTCTACTATATACTCAAAATACCACGCCATATTTGTTTCTCTCATATTTATTTACCTATAAATTTCTCAATAGTGACTAACATTTTCTCATGAATAAAAAAATCAAAGTTGACTCCCAAATTTAACTTAAAACCCAAACTTCAGCAGATATCCCAAGTTGTTCATGGCAGTATCATTCTTTACTTTTTGATAACATGTAGCATTTTCCCATTAAAAGAAAAATAAATCATTTTGCTTATCTCAGAACCTAAATGGATCCTACATTTCATGACATACTATATTTATGACACCAAAACAGACTTGAAAAGTACCCCTCAACTCACAAGAGTTATTACCGAAAACAATAATAAACCCCTCACCCCTTGCCTTCAATTGGTGGGAATGCATGATGCATCTTATGGAAAATGGAGACATCATTTTCTCTATGCAATAAATTTGAAGTTCTGAGCTCTTCACATCTGTCACAACTCACAACCACATCCAAGTTAAGTAGCATCTTTTTGCGAATTTTCTTGGGTATACCTATGTACTCAGTACATAGACATTATCCATTGTTGGATGGGCTTCAAAAGCATTGATTGATTGGAGTATCCACCCATCCAACGGTGGATACTCCCTATGTACTTTGAGCATCCGCAATGAGCTCTCTAAACCACCTCCTTTAGACAAATTTTAGGAAGAAATTTAGTTCTCGGTCTGTGAAGATACGTTGTTAGGTGCTCCATTTTATTTTCCCATTGAGGCCGAACCTCCAACCATGCTCCCTATCCACCTCCTAAAATAGGAAGACCTCTAGGAACTCCTAAATCTAAGGAGAAAGAAATGACTCTTGGTGGCTCCCTATAATTTAATGATGATTTGTTTTGTGAATATTTTAACCCTTTAATTAATGCTTTTTATTTTTTATTTTTTATTTTTATAGAGATGGATAATTTATATTGAATTAAAAAATTAATTATAGTACTTATGACTCCCTAAACAAGGGAGTATGAGATTAGAGTTCAAATTTTATAGAGAGCTCCTAAAATAGCTTTTGTGAGTTTTTAGCTAAATTTTAACTAAAAAATGGGAGCATGCTTGTAGATTAAGATCTTAGACTAACCATCTAAAAACAGCACAGTTAACCTAATGACTCCAGGTCATTAATTACTCCTATGGCGCATGAACCTTATGCGCCATAGGAGAAAGAAAATTAGAAGCGAAACCAACAAAACAAAAGCAAATATGAGTAAAGTTTTCAAACCAAGTATGTTGGTAATGCACCGCAGACCCCACACAATACATACATTAAAAGAAAAAACAAAACAGGGCGACAGAAACACGTTCTCACCAACACAGGTGACAATGACTCCCCACCAAGACAGATGACAATTACTACAGTTTTTGGAAATAAAGACTCTGATTTTCCAGAGTCCATGTAAGGGAAAGTGCAAAATGGCCACCACCATTATATAATTCCCAAACAGACCAATTGAATTTGAGTGAGAAATCAAAGCTTAATAAAGTATCGTGATGAACTAAGTGCTAGAATGTGTTCATCAAAACAATTCAGCAACCAACAAAAATACGAAAACTTTAAAATATAAAAATAGAAGAAGAAGAAGAAATTAAGAACCCATGATTCTTCTGCAAATTCTAATCGCATTCAGCATATAGACATAGATTTTTCATATGTGCCAAAACAGAACACCATGTGTATGATAAAAGAACAAGAGCATTGAAGAGGAATTGAGCAAGAAATTGGAGGACCTCGTAGACTTGGGACTCGAGCTCGGGCTTGGAG
>NC_024127.1:7051921-7109384 GCF_000346735.1 Prunus mume
CGCGGGCTTGGAGGGGTCAGAGCGAAGGGCGTCGACGATCGCCAGCTCGTTGCTGGTGATGAGCTTGAGGAGGCTCTTGAGCTGCGACTCTCTCCATTGATAGCTCCGAGTCTTGGCAGAGGCGAAGGTGGCTCTCAGCTCCTTCGCAAGCGCCGACGCTGCTTCTTCATCGAAAACAAGCTTCGCCGTCTGCTTCTCCTCCTCAACCGCCATTGAAAGTCTTCAAGTCCCCGAGCACACAATAAGAGAAAAAACCCAGAACGATTGATGCAATAGAAGAAGAAGGTATGGGACTATAAATATATATATGCGAAAGCAGGGGAAGGGTCAAAGGTGGCCACGCGAACTCGTACTGAGTTGGATCGTTGGACTCGGAGTCGGAGGTGTTTGCGTGTGGTGTGGGTGATGAGAGAAAGCGTGAAGTGTGAAGATCTTTATCTGACTTATGGAGAAAGAGAACAAAAATTTGATGATGGGAGGGAGATGTCATACTCTCTCCAGCTACTTGGGGAATTTATATATTTCCCAAAATATTATGTGTGCTAATTTGTTTTAATTTACACGTGTGATCATTTGGTTGGAAGAAATTAATAACTAATATTATATATATAAATATATATAGTTATAAACTTTACACCGACAGTGCAAGAAATTGAATGCAAAACGGATCTTGTCCCAAAAAAAATCACTGGAAACCAAATACTAACAGGGTTAAATTTGGCAAAAAAAAAGGTGAGTGTAAAAACTTTAATGCAATACCGAACCTTGAAAGGGGGAGGCGCATACTATTTTTCTTATTTTTAAAAAATAACAAATCTACCAACCAAAAGAAACTTTAACAAAAATAATAATAAATAGTTAAGGCATATGTTCAATTTTCAACACCAAGCAGTCTTGGTATGTGTTTTTTTTTTATATAAATACAAGCGATAGTCAAAATTACCAAGGAAAGAGGTTTCTCACATATATTATCAAGATGTCATGGAATTTGAACCTGAAACCATTGATCTACGAGTCAAGTCAAGATCATTTTCTATTGATCTATATATCTTCGTGTGACATAATGGATTGGCTTGCTTTTCAAAACAAAATTCTATTAAATTTTATGGTCAAAGTGAGAAGGTCTGTTGAATCAATTAAAAAAACCTAGATCACGAGCTAGTTGGTAAAATAGGAGTATCCTTGCTAAATTTATATGAAATAGAAAATTAGTGCTCTTTTAATTACATTGATGTGATTTTCCTCAATTTCCTCTTAAAAGGCAATCTAAGAATAAAATGGTATACTATATGGTGATATAAACTATTGTTATTTTTATTTATAGAATAAGGGAATTCGACTTTTCTAACATCAAAAAGAGGAATACCACTAAATAAATACATATACACAAGTACAATCAAATGCATATATGTGATTATGTACCGTGTATAAACTGCCTCGCCTAAGTTTTTTCCATTACTAGTATAAATAATCACCATACTAGTACAAGTAAGTTTGGTGAAACTTTTTGTACTACTACTCTACTACATCTCACTCTCGTGATTTATTTTTATTTTTTTATAAGGCTCTCGTGATAGTATTAAGTTAACATCACTGAAATGAGCAGAGAGTTCACGACTATAATAGTGAATAATCAAGTCATGCCTATACAATTGGAAGGGCTTTGTCACAAGAGAAATAAAAGAATGGGAGGCGTAGATATGAAAAGCAAACTTAAAAGTGAATGCATAAACCCTCTTGACTAGGGGAAAAGGAAATTTGAATTCGGGTGCAAAGGCGGATATACCATTTTGATTAACTGACATAATTCACATTTGCACCATATTCCAAAATAAGAGAACAAAATCGTGCCAAAAATGTATTTGCATTTGAAGTCTTATTTAGAACCGAAAGAGCAAGAAAATAAGAGAATTTCACTAATAAACTCATTTTAATATTATCTATTTCAATTCACGGGCAGGCCACCTGTGCATGCTGTCTATTTTAGTTGAGGTATGCATATTCAAGCACTTTACGAGGAAAATTAGAGTAATATTGCCAAACAAATTAATTCAAAGGGATAAATGCGTTATGTCCCACAAAAAGGGACCAATTCTCTCCCAATGGCACACATCATTTTAAAGACTCAACAACCTATTATTCCCCCACATTAAGGAAGTTGCTCACCTCACTAATCTCCAATATTTTTAATATTATTATTACTATTTTTATATTTATTTTTGTTGGATATTTATATTATTATTACATTGAAACCTCATAGCATTTTTGGGATTTAAAAATTTTAAAAGGGCCCTTTGGTCATTTGATTTTTCTTTTTTGGTTTGATTCATAAATTGAAAAACCAGCTCTGGTGACTCGGTGAATTGGAATTTTTTCCTTATGACTTGGTCAAATAATTTTTAAAAAAAAAATATTTGCGCTGCGAAATTATGAGATGTGAGATCAGGCGAAGAAGCAGTTCATAAATATTTCCGTTAAGGTCTGAACTAAACTGAAGCACAAACGTAAGAAGCACAAAGCAACCAACTCACAACAGTTATATATATAACACACAACATACCTTTACTTTGCTGACGTACAAAAATCTTAAAAGCAGACAATCAATAAATATGGTTTTGCAAAATTTATTAATTTTGACTTTATAGTTTTGTTCACTTTATTCTCACTAATGTGTAGTTGAAATTTCATTAAAACACGTCGAACGCAGAGTTTACATTCATTTTGTAAGAAGAGGTCATGTGTTCAAATCACATGAACTAAAATAATTTTAAACGAGATCAAAGCTCCTAGGGTATAGTCTCGTAATTAGAATTGAGAGCTTGAGAAAGGTGTTAGGAGTGAACAAGAGGGACATAGCTTTCGGATAATAAAAATTGTTTCTAACAAAGTTTTACATGGAAACTCAAAAGGCCATTTTGGATTGTAAAAGTGCTTTATAGAATCACCTATCCAGTACTTATTCATGAAGCACTTCTAAGTATATTCTGAATATTTAATATAAAAAATTATTTATAATTTTAATGAAACCGACTGCTTATGAATAGAAATACTTCCCTCTTAAGTAATCCTAAGAAGTTTTGAAGCAAGTCAATATCATGCTAGCTAGCCATACAAACAATTTATCAAGGATCACCAGAAGATGTGAGACAAGGACGTTAGCTAAAGTTCCATTTTCATGATTTAATTAAGGGGCAATATAGAGGCTCAAATTATAAAAATATCCCATATGAAATAAACTTTAGAAATACACCCAAAATCCATTTACAACATAACAAAAAAGCTTTTAACTTCTTATCAATTACAAAACTGTCATTAATTTCTTAAAACAAGCCCAACCTTAAAATCTCATAAAAATACCCAAAACACTGAATAGGGCATCAAAGTAATTTCATAATCAATATTAAATTCAATAAGACCAGCTGTTATTTTTTGGATTTGTTTATAGAAATTCAATTGTGTAGGGTTTATTTATAATATTAGTGATAAGAATGAGTATATTACTAAATATCTTTTTAATTAATCAAAATTGAATTTAACCAAAAAAAATATATATATTAACCAAAATTGAAAGCCATGGATTTGGATAAACTTTAATACGCCAGTCATCATAGCCATCAATTAGGTCAACTAGGCATCAAGAATCCCTCACACGCCATTAATTTATTGATCTTTGGTAGTGATTATACAAAAGGAATTGATTAACCTATTTCTTAATTAATCACCTTCATATCACACGGGACTTTAATATAATCAAATTAAACCCACATAAACAATCATGAAAATTTATACAAAACACATACATGTGACATGAAATGGCCCCGTACCGTGATATTGGTTTGGTATGGGGACAAGTACCCCTCACAACAAGCGAGACTCATAAGTCTCACTTCATGCGAGATATGATGATTCCGTACAAAGATAAACATTTATGTGAAATAGGGATAACACTGTTTTGTTATTTCAACCAAAACTTGCTATTCTCAAGTGACAATTTTTCCATGTAATAGTCTTTAATTGATTAGGGATAATAAAAACGTACTATCTACGTTTCACAGAAATTTTTATGCTATACAAGACAATCCTAGTCGGGGGAGCTACACAAGACTCACTCCTAGTCGGGGCACAAAATCTGTACCCCGTCAAGCCATGTCAAGCTAAGCACACAATACTAAAATAGTTAATTTTTTTATTTCTTCATATTTTAAAATAAAATATCATTATTTACTGTATTGGGTTGGGATGGTAACCGAACCAACCCCGGTACAGCCCAGCCTAATCTTCAAATTCACACAACCAAAGACCCAAAAACCAAAAAGATAAAGATAAATTTAAAATTAATAATTAAAAAAACAGAGAGATTGAGAGAGAATTAGAACCTCTTGAACGTAGGCTTCAAATTCAGGTTTGGAGAGGTCAGAGCGAAGGGCATCAACAATTTCTTGTTCGTGGTGTTCAGCCACTTTCAAAAGGTTCTTCAGCTGCGACTCTCTCCACTCGTAGCTTCTGGTCTTCCCAGAACCATAGCTGCCTCTCAGCTCCTCTACCATGGTCAACGCATCTTTTGAGTCAAAGTGCACCTTCTGCTCCTCCACCGTCGACGCCATGAATATCAATCAAATGCTCTCTGTCGTATTACAAATAAGAGCTAGCTAGCTTTGGTGCCAAAGATATTGCATATGAGAGAGAGAATGAGAGAGCATACAATGGGGGTCTTAAATTGTAATTATGCGCTTGGATTTTATCGGCTATAGTCGGAATAGACGTCACAATAGAGGTTATGTCTTTGTGTGCATCTCCTGTGTTTGGCCCAAAAATGCTTGTCGAATAAAGTATGGTAGGTGACGTTTATCTCAACTCTCTCGAGTGGGAGTATTCCACACGTTGGAGTAAAAATGGGGCTTCTCAGCTAATTAATGTTGTGTTTTTCTTCTGGTTTTCCCCGTGAAATTACAAAAAAAAATTCTTTAGTAAAAACCACAAGATGTCCCCATGCTCGAAGAGTGAGATTAACAGGAGGGAGGAAGAGAGAAAATAAGAGTCGGAACTCTTGTAAGTCGTAACAGGTTTGATAAATGCTCAACCATTGAAGTTACAAGCTCTAATTTCTTCTCTTGACATTGTATATAAGGAATAATGCTACTCTTATCATATTCTCATACCACTTTATATGGCAGGTGAAGTGGACAGCCACATAAATTAAAATTAATTTAATATTTTCTTTTCTTTTATGATTTATTGACACTTTTTAATTAATGTGGTAAGAGTAGCATTACTCGTATATATAAAAACATCTTAATTGAGTAAATCCGAAAACCGATATGTCGAAACAAAAGGAGGAATATATTCCATTAGGCTACAAGGTCATATGTAAAATGCGGATCGAAAACTAATTCAAAATAAAGATTTATAAAAATTGAGGCGTTATAAAAAAATAAAAAATAAAAATCCAAAGTTTTAAACACAAAAATTAAGTAGAATTTAGTACTATTTAAGCGTGTGTTTTCCTTCCAAACCATTGAAATTGAAAATAATTATTAGTTGGTTGACCCAACTCCTGTAACGTCTGCCCCTTGATTAAGATCCAGATTGGTGAAATGTATTTTGTATTAGGTTAACGACTTGGTTCATTCATTCATGTTTCTATCACTCAGAATTCAAATTTGAATAAACAATCAAGAAATATGAATATAAAACTTTCAAAAGTACTCATATCTGGGTCATGGGCAAGCAAGCAAGCAATCAGCCAAGATAAAAATAATCCATCCATACTCAGTCCAATCAATGCCCTGTAATCGTCCGCATGCATGGACTACTGTTACCCAATCTTTTCCTTTATTTAATCATACATATCTTAGCTAGCACTACCCCATGAATTCAAGAATCATAATCAAGACAAGTATCCATACCCATATAATATATAATAATCGTATGGTTGCAAAAGTATATATTTTATTCAGTTGTGTTTCTTTTAGTCATTCACAAACGCATGAATGCACGCACACTGTTGATGCAAATGAATCTCTCAATACATCACAACCTCCTACTTGAATCACAACATTATGCTACTTGTGGTGTTTTCTGTTAGGCTATGGGTCAAAGCTGCACGATTTGATCACGTTTGGCCATCTAGTTATCTTCTTCAAACGGAGTTCATTGTCTGTTGAGATTGTCAAGCCGGTACAACAAAGTCTAGGTTCTTTTTAGTTTGTCACAAGTTACACAATTATATACGCAACCTTCTAGTTCTAAGACAAAGCCTTTTTCTAGAAAGGAAAAAGTGATAATGTTTCGTCATCACACGAAAATTAATACATAGATATCTGCAGAGTGCTATCATTAGTTTCTCGTTTGCGCATGGGCCACGGATGATATGATAACCCTTCGGCTTAATTCGTAAGATTTAAAAGCCTAATTGGTTCGCTTTGGTTTAGGGTTTAGGGTAAAAAAATAAAGATGCATGACTTCACTTTAGGAGTAATTATAGTGTTGTACGGTAGTACGGTCACGTGATATAACTTGTTCACCTGTTATAATATAAGTGAATATTTATTGATACTATTTTTTTAAAAAAAGAATATCAATCATGTCGTCCACCTATATTATAACACGTGTACAAGTTATATTACCTGGCCGTACTCCAGTACCACACATATTAATGGGGACAATTGTATTTTATGTTGTGTAACCCACACTATATATTTATGAAAATATTTGTGCACACTATATATTTATATATATTTGTGCATATATATATATGCATGTAATAATTATAAATGAGTCAATTTTGTATCCAATTCATGATTGATGTTTGATGAATATGATTGTGCACAAAATATCCAACCAATGTCTCAATGATGCATTTTGTAATAATGGTGATAATGATATGTAAGATATGATGGGACATCTTGGATGAAAGAAGCAAAATCAAAATGTCAGTAGAGGCTTTGGTTCTTTGACTCCCTCCTAGCCCAACCCATTAAAAATGCTAAAACTGGCTAGGCCCAGTACTTGCTGGCCTACAACATCCCATGCATGTAAAACCATAACTATATGGAAGTTATGACATGTTTGTTTACATGGAATTGGGTATAGAATTACTCGATTCGTGATTTTCATTTGCGTTTACTAACACATGAATATTGAAACTGAAATTATATGATCCCTGACTGTGTGGTTTCACACTACAATTCGTAAACTTATACCTGAAAATTCAGAAATGAGATTGATTAGTCAAAAGTAGGTGATCTCGTATCCAAATTTGAGTTTAGACTTCATTTCAGAACGATACATGCATTGACAGAATCCAAGTCCTCATGTGTCTGTCCCTTACCTAACAAAAGGAAAAGGCTCCTACGCAGCATATTCTCTGCAAAAACCAAAAAAGTTTTCCAACTTATGATGATTTCGGCCATACAATCAATTTTATTTGGTAGACGTTATTTTCTGAGTTAGCAAATCAAAATTGGAGTTGTCTACGTCAAATGGATCCGTACTCATAAACATATTGGCCCTAAAAATATTAATGTGAATAGTATTTGTCATAACAAATTTTTTTCCTATCCATTACGCAATTCAGGAGTCATTATTATTCATATGAGATTAAATTTATTTATAGTGTATGAGATTAATAAATAAAAAATTACTAGGCTTTTTTTTTAAAAAAAAATTCTTCACTAGTGCCAAGTTGGCATCAACACCCTCAGGCAACAGTTCCGACTGTTTTTGCCTTCGGACCTGTCCAATATTGTTGGAGCCTATTTTTTGCCATGACTGCAGTTCATTGGTGGTGTTTGTTTTCAAGCCCATGGGGCCTTTTGCCAGGGTTATTCACCCCGCCGGAACTGTTCTTAGTATGAGTTAAAGAGTCATGTATTCATAACACTTTTTGAGTGTATGAGAATAATTAAATGTGAATGGGACTAAAAGGTTGATAGGGGAGATATTGTGGAAAAGTCCAATTTGACAGTGCATACAATCAAAGTTTGATTAATGTTTAGCATGTGTTGATGATTGCTTGGAAAAGAAAATTGGAGTTCATAGTCATGATCTCCAATGTTAGAGATCACTTTAGGTCATTGTTGTTGATAAATTCTCCAAACTAGAGCATCCTACTTATAATCATATTGACCCTAAAAACATCATATTTGATAAGGTCATTTTGGCGTGCCAGTCCTTTTAGTGATCAAACAAATATATGTGAACAAAAGAGTAATGAATTTATAATACTTTTTCAACGCGATTATAAAATTAGTTATGAGTACGACATAGAAGACTAATATCAATACCAGATATTGTAGAAAAATCTTAACTGTACTATTATCAAGACTAGAGAATTCGACTCTTGCCTTATCCTTTCCTAAATCCTAGTCCTCCTTTGTAATAAAAACAAAAATAAAATAAAGAAAGTTCACTATCGAGATCAACCAACTCAAGATACGGACATAAAAACAAAGAGCCAAGCAAAGCCTGTGCCATTGGGCCATGGGTCCATTGGTCATTGGGCCACCTAGCCATCTATCCAAACTCATTTCCAAAACCAAAGGAGAGGCAACCAATAACGGGTGATCCGAAACCCCACACCTTCTCTCTCTCTCTCTCTCGCTCTCCTCCCTCCCTCCAAACAACACCACCAACACTCCTTCGCATTCTCACTCTTCAACTAGCGCCATGGCCTCCGTCGCTTTCAGCGGCGCCGCCGCTGCAGCCACTGCCGCCACCACGTCTCGGCGTCTTCCCGCCTCGGCTAAACTATCTCTCTCTTCCTCATCCTCCTCCTCTCTCAAACTCCTCGGCTCCACTCCGATCGTTTCCCGCCTCTTCCTCAACCCCAAACGCTGTTCGGCGGCTCCGCTGCCTAGCCGAGCGTTCAACTCAGCCGCCGCCGCTCCCAAGTGCCTCGCTTCCGACCTGGAGCAGCTGAAGCTCGCCAGAGAAGACATCAGGGAGCTTCTCAAGACCACTTTCAGCCACCCAATTCTGGTATCTCCCTAACCCATTCTGTACAATTTCGTCTGCCTCCGATCTCGTCGAGAAAAGTTGGAGTTAAAGTGACGAGCTTTTTGTTTTTCGACAGGTTCGGTTGGGATGGCACGATGCTGGTACTTACAACAAGAATATTGAGGAGTGGCCAAGAAGAGGTGGAGCGAATGGGAGCTTGAGGTTTGAGATTGAGCTTAAACACGCAGCCAATGCAGGTACTAACCAAACCCGATTGCTAATAATTGTTCAATTAAGCTTGTAATCTTTGTTTGCTCTCAGTTGAATGAGCTTCCATTTCACTATTTTAGGTCTTGTCAATGCATTGAAGCTCATTCAGCCTTTAAAAGACAAGTACTCTGATGTAACATACGCAGACTTGTTCCAATTGGCCAGTGCTACTGCTGTTGAGGTTAATATAATCTCTTCTTTAACATTCATATAAGTCGAAGTTTGTGAATTTATGTAAGTTCATTTCACTGACCAAACCCTTTGGATTTTCAGGAGGCTGGGGGACCAAAGATTCCTATGAAGTATGGGAGAGTTGATGTTTCGGCACCTGAGCAGTGCCCAGAAGAAGGGAGGCTTCCTTGTAAGTAAAGCGTGTGTATTTTGATGTGTATAATAGATAAACATGGAATTTGGAATTATTTTGGTGAACTCTGTTCTGTATACCCTTTTGCTTCAATTTTCTCAATTCATATTGAAACATTTATCTGTGTTTGTTTAGCTGCTGGCCCTCCTTCACCTGCTGATCATCTGCGTGAGGTTTTCTACAGAATGGGGTTAAATGACAAGGTGAATTTGAGTGCTGTATACTAGGTTTCTTGACGCCATGATCTGCATGTGATGTTTACTTATGAAGCTGTTTGATCTGTAGGAAATAGTTGCATTATCAGGGGCACACACTCTGGGGAGGTCCAGACCTGATCGCAGTGGTTGGGGCAAGCCAGAGACAAAGTACACGGTATTAAATCAGCATCTCATACTCACTGAAGCCACTCCAAAAGAAAAAATGCTTCTCTGTTTAAGTGGCTTTAGTAAGATATTTTCCTTTCCATTTCCTATTTGAGGTTTTGAGATTTACTACCCGATTATGAGCATATGGAGTTGATTAAGGTTTTTGTATAATGTGAATTATTTTATCTGTTAGCATAACAGTTACTTAGTCAGAGCAGCTATGATAACTACAGCACTGATAGGGAGAGTAATTTTAATACAATAGCTAGAAAGTTAACTAGCATCATTTACATGGCAGAAAGATGGGCCAGGGGCACCAGGAGGACAGTCTTGGACAGCACAATGGTTGAAGTTTGATAATTCCTACTTCACGGTATTTGAATACTATCCTGATTTGTGTGTGAATGCTCATACTCCAATAGGAGGCTGGAGGGATTTGGTACAAGGTTTTCCTTTTGCTTATTGTGGATGTCTTCTACAGGATATCAAGGAAAAGAAGGATGAAGATCTTCTGGTGTTGCCAACTGATGGTGTTCTTTTCGAAGATCCAGCATTCAAGGTAAAACAAAACAAAAAGGATTGTCAAGTTGTTTTAAATGGATTCTTTGTTACCTGCAAATTTTCATAATTATTTGCAGGTATATGCTGAGAAATATGCTGAAGACCAAGAAGCGTTCTTCAAGGATTATGCTGAAGCTCATGCTAAACTCAGCAACCTGGGAGCCAAATTTGATCCTCCAGAGGTTTGCCAGCCTTCAATGCTTGCCTATGTTATTTTTGCTATGGATTTAACAATGCCACATGAATTATGCATGTTAACGCTTACTCTATGAAAAATTTATGCCCAATTCAGTTTGTGTAAAAGAGAAAAAATCTGGCATGGTTATTTGCAACTGAGTTAAGGAACTAGAATCTGGCACTCTGGAGTTGGCCTATCTGGCTCTTGCCATTCACCAAGAAATACGTTTACCGACAGACACAGAACACTTGTTCCTTTACTATTATTTTGCTTATTAACCTTAGCCTGTTCATTAAATTTGATGCTCAGGGTATTGTGATCGATGATGGTCCTTCACAGTCAGTACCAGAAAAGTTTGTGGCAGCAAAATACTCATCTGGCAAGGTTGTAAACATGGAAAACTCATACTTCAATAATCAATATTCTTTTTGTCAATAATTTTAACAAATCCTTTGCATCTGTGAGGATAGAGGACAACTCTGGGGGGAAATGTCTTCATACAAAATTTTCATGCTCTTTACTTTTTATGGTTTTCTGCAGGATTAAAAAGCAAGTATCATGTTTTCTAGTGCCGTCTCTTATAATAATACAAGATGAAGCTATTTTCAATACTCACATATAATAGTTGGAAGTCTTAAATGAAGGAGAAAGGAATAAATTCAATAGTATTACCTATGTGAATTGCAGAGAGAGCTGTCAGAGAATATGAAGCAGAAGATTCGGGCAGAGTATCAAGCTGTTGGTGGAAGCCCGGATAAGCCTCTACAGTCTAATTATTTTCTGAACATTATAATCGTGATTGGGGTTTTGGCACTTTTGACATCGTTGGTTGGAAACTGAATTTTGGGTTTCTGCTGTTGTTTCTTTTTCTTTTTTATCAATGAGAGATGCATTGGTTGCCTATATGTGGGGTTTATCTAACAATATCAAACAATATATATGTAAGGTTCTTCATGTGCATACTTCAATTTTGGTCACATCAGAGCTAGTTCAGCTTTTGAGAGTATCAAAAGATTATGTCTTCCCTTTTGACTGAAAAATGGTTACTGAAATTCCTGCATTACTGAAGAACCCAAATGAAACAAGTGTGACCGGGCGGCTGAACTTCCATGGTAATACAATTGAAAAATGTTGTATTTCTGACTGATAAATTGAATTCCGATGATCAGCTCAGGAGCTGATTCTTTTGTCCCATTGGTTTTCACCTGCGCTGCTACAAACCTGTCATTATTCTCTATTCAGCACCAAGAAAAACGTATTTGCATTTCTTAATCCATTTGTGGCTATGTTATTTTACCTGACATTTTTGTAACACTAACATGTAAACAAAGGGAATAATACTCCAAGCCATCAATTGGTTTTTTCTGCTTTTTCTTCTCTCTCTTTCTTTTTTGGGGATCAACAGAGCTATTAGTTAATGGATCTGGGCCGCGGTCCAGTTAAAACTGGCCGTGTTTCTATCTATTCTAGCGTAGCTTGAATAATCTCACTTGTCTTTCTCTAGTTTTTACCTTGAATCTCACCTTTTTTTTTCCCCTATCTACTATTCAAGCTTCACCATGTAGATTTACTAGAGAAGTTTGGAGGTTTTAGCTTTAAGGGTTTTCAAAGGGGCAGTGAGATGAGAAAAGATTCTATTTTTCGTCTCACCCAAACCTTCAACCAACCAAATATTTTTGGTTGAAACCTACAAGAAAAGATTCTATTCAAGTGAGGTTGGAGTTAGACTTCCAGGGTTTAAATGATGATGATGACATTAATATATTGCAAGTGCTTGCAAGAAAATGCATAAATATATTGTAGGAGATAAGTGAAAATGTTCTGTTACTAGACATGTAAATCAGAATGACAATTTGAACTTGATTAGGTTGATTTTTATATAAACATGTAATTAAAAAATTTATATTAAAAGTCTGACAACAACAGAATCCATAGCCATATTGGGTAGAAAATGGCATGTTGCTAAGATCTAAATAGTGGGTTCATGTATTCTATGAATACTAATTTTAAATTAATGTTTTATTAACAAATTTGGCATTGTTGCATAGGATCATGCCATGTTATTATTAACAAATTTTACTAAAATTTGGTATTGACCAACTCGAAGTTTGTGTTTTCCCAAGTGTGACTTATTATTATTTTTGTGTGAACCATATGATCCCAATTTCCCAAGTATGACAATTTTCTATGTAGTGCTCACCACATTACTTTCTCTTACAAAACTTATGGTACAAGTTACAACTAATATGCTTCAAACAAACAAACAATGGCAATACAAACACCACCTCCTCAAACCCTAAATTGAATTTTTATTTTTATTTTTATTTTTATAAAGGGTTTCTTCTATTCATAGAATTTGGGTTGATTCAAACCCAAACAAACAATGCCAATACAAACACCACCTCCTCAAACCCTAAATTGAATTTTTATTTTTATTTTTATTTTTATAAAGGGTTTCTTCTATTCATAGAATTTGGGTTGATTCAAACCCACACAAAAAATTAAAAAAAAAAGAAAAAGAATTTAGGTTGCTTTTGATTCATGGAAAAAAGGATTTGGAAATGAGAAACTATTTACTTTTCCATGTTTGGTAAGTCCAGACATGGAAAATGATTTCCAATAACTATTTACTTTCTCATGTTTGGTACAAACATGGAAAATGATTTCCCGTCTCATGAGAAAATACAGGGGGAAATGAAACCCTCCACCCACCTTGGGTTTCAATTTTCTCTCCTCATGGAAGAGTAGATAATTAGATATAATACGTATATATAATTAGCCATATCATCTGAAGCATGAACAGAATCACCTTTGTTCCGAAGGCCTAGCGAGGCGGAGAAGCAAGAGCTCACTCGACCTGGGAGGAAGTTTCATTCCAAACTGCTCTTAGTTTGAGCGGCTGATACCGACTCGCTTCGCTCGGACAGCCTACGCAAACCTACTTGCCTATCTACTCTTGAAGTACCGTTCGGCTCCTGTATAGGGGAGCCTCACTTCCCTTCTGTTTTCTCTTCATACAAGGATAGCTCATCCAAGCGGAGCTGACCCTTCTCTTAACTGGTATTTCCGCTTTTTCTCTTGCATTCCATAATGGGAAGAACCTCTTCGTCTATTCTCTTCGGGGGATGCAAACCTTAATTACAATTTTTAATGCAGATTTATGATTTAGGGATATAATTGGAAAACTAAACAAAATCCATTTCCAATCCCTAACCAAACATGGGGAAATGAAATAAAATGATATTTCCTAGTTATTTTCCTAACGTTACCAAACATGGAAAATGAATCTTCGATTTCCCTTCACATAGGAAACTATATATGGTTATTGATTTCCTATCAATTAATTTCCGTAACCCAAACATGACCTAACATGTGTTGTTTTAGGGAACAATGACTCCAAATCACTACGGAGTTGTTTGCAACATGGCCTAACATGTAAACAATGGGTTTTGGGTTTAGGGTTTAGGATAAAGAGAGTGAACTTTCCCTGGCCAAAAAGTGGTAAAGATATTAAAGAAACCAATCATACAGCTTTGCAATTTGCTACCAATTGGGTGGTAGATAGGGTCTTGCCATAATGATTGTTCTCAATGGAGCCATTGAGTAAAGTTATTATGGTCCTGGTTGAGTATCAGCCTTTTCTGATAAAGCCTTTGTTTGTTTTTCCTTTATGGGGCTCGTGCGATCTAATTCTGCCTTTTTCATACAGACCCAAAAAAAGTGAAACCCTACCCTAGCTACCAGCTACTTCAAAATCAAAGCCTAAAAGCAAGCAAACTCTATATAGTTGCATAATTTTACTCTGTTGGCTAGTTGGTCCAACATTTGTGTGCCATGACTCATGAGAGAGAGAGAGAGAGAGAGAGAGAGAGAGAGAGAGAGAGAGCGCTCACATCTCTCTCAAATGTAATATATCATCGCGGCGGGGCGGTGTGTTGGGTTTCTGCTGTTGTTTCTTTTTCTTTTTTATCAATGAGAGATGCATTGGTTGCCTATATGTGGGGTTTATCTAACAATATCAAACAATATATATGTAAGGTTCTTCATGTGCATACTTCAATTTTGGTCACATCAGAGCTAGTTCAGCTTTTGAGAGTATCAAAAGATTATGTCTTCCCTTTTGACTGAAAAATGGTTACTGAAATTCCTGCATTACTGAAGAACCCAAATGAAACAAGTGTGACCGGGCGGCTGAACTTCCATGGTAATACAATTGAAAAATGTTGTATTTCTGACTGATAAATTGAATTCCGATGATCAGCTCAGGAGCTGATTCTTTTGTCCCATTGGTTTTCACCTGCGCTGCTACAAACCTGTCATTATTCTCTATTCAGCACCAAGAAAAACGTATTTGCATTTCTTAATCCATTTGTGGCTATGTTATTTTACCTGACATTTTTGTAACACTAACATGTAAACAAAGGGAATAATACTCCAAGCCATCAATTGGTTTTTTCTGCTTTTTCTTCTCTCTCTTTCTTTTTTGGGGATCAACAGAGCTATTAGTTAATGGATCTGGGCCGCGGTCCAGTTAAAACTGGCCGTGTTTCTATCTATTCTAGCGTAGCTTGAATAATCTCACTTGTCTTTCTCTAGTTTTTACCTTGAATCTCACCTTTTTTTTTCCCCTATCTACTATTCAAGCTTCACCATGTAGATTTACTAGAGAAGTTTGGAGGTTTTAGCTTTAAGGGTTTTCAAAGGGGCAGTGAGATGAGAAAAGATTCTATTTTTCGTCTCACCCAAACCTTCAACCAACCAAATATTTTTGGTTGAAACCTACAAGAAAAGATTCTATTCAAGTGAGGTTGGAGTTAGACTTCCAGGGTTTAAATGATGATGATGACATTAATATATTGCAAGTGCTTGCAAGAAAATGCATAAATATATTGTAGGAGATAAGTGAAAATGTTCTGTTACTAGACATGTAAATCAGAATGACAATTTGAACTTGATTAGGTTGATTTTTATATAAACATGTAATTAAAAAATTTATATTAAAAGTCTGACAACAACAGAATCCATAGCCATATTGGGTAGAAAATGGCATGTTGCTAAGATCTAAATAGTGGGTTCATGTATTCTATGAATACTAATTTTAAATTAATGTTTTATTAACAAATTTGGCATTGTTGCATAGGATCATGCCATGTTATTATTAACAAATTTTACTAAAATTTGGTATTGACCAACTCGAAGTTTGTGTTTTCCCAAGTGTGACTTATTATTATTTTTGTGTGAACCATATGATCCCAATTTCCCAAGTATGACAATTTTCTATGTAGTGCTCACCACATTACTTTCTCTTACAAAACTTATGGTACAAGTTACAACTAATATGCTTCAAACAAACAAACAATGGCAATACAAACACCACCTCCTCAAACCCTAAATTGAATTTTTATTTTTATTTTTATTTTTATAAAGGGTTTCTTCTATTCATAGAATTTGGGTTGATTCAAACCCACACAAAAAATTAAAAAAAAAAGAAAAAGAATTTAGGTTGCTTTTGATTCATGGAAAAAAGGATTTGGAAATGAGAAACTATTTACTTTTCCATGTTTGGTAAGTCCAGACATGGAAAATGATTTCCAATAACTATTTACTTTCTCATGTTTGGTACAAACATGGAAAATGATTTCCCGTCTCATGAGAAAATACAGGGGGAAATGAAACCCTCCACCCACCTTGGGTTTCAATTTTCTCTCCTCATGGAAGAGTAGATAATTAGATATAATACGTATATATAATTAGCCATATCATCTGAAGCATGAACAGAATCACCTTTGTTCCGAAGGCCTAGCGAGGCGGAGAAGCAAGAGCTCACTCGACCTGGGAGGAAGTTTCATTCCAAACTGCTCTTAGTTTGAGCGGCTGATACCGACTCGCTTCGCTCGGACAGCCTACGCAAACCTACTTGCCTATCTACTCTTGAAGTACCGTTCGGCTCCTGTATAGGGGAGCCTCACTTCCCTTCTGTTTTCTCTTCATACAAGGATAGCTCATCCAAGCGGAGCTGACCCTTCTCTTAACTGGTATTTCCGCTTTTTCTCTTGCATTCCATAATGGGAAGAACCTCTTCGTCTATTCTCTTCGGGGGATGCAAACCTTAATTACAATTTTTAATGCAGATTTATGATTTAGGGATATAATTGGAAAACTAAACAAAATCCATTTCCAATCCCTAACCAAACATGGGGAAATGAAATAAAATGATATTTCCTAGTTATTTTCCTAACGTTACCAAACATGGAAAATGAATCTTCGATTTCCCTTCACATAGGAAACTATATATGGTTATTGATTTCCTATCAATTAATTTCCGTAACCCAAACATGACCTAACATGTGTTGTTTTAGGGAACAATGACTCCAAATCACTACGGAGTTGTTTGCAACATGGCCTAACATGTAAACAATGGGTTTTGGGTTTAGGGTTTAGGATAAAGAGAGTGAACTTTCCCTGGCCAAAAAGTGGTAAAGATATTAAAGAAACCAATCATACAGCTTTGCAATTTGCTACCAATTGGGTGGTAGATAGGGTCTTGCCATAATGATTGTTCTCAATGGAGCCATTGAGTAAAGTTATTATGGTCCTGGTTGAGTATCAGCCTTTTCTGATAAAGCCTTTGTTTGTTTTTCCTTTATGGGGCTCGTGCGATCTAATTCTGCCTTTTTCATACAGACCCAAAAAAAGTGAAACCCTACCCTAGCTACCAGCTACTTCAAAATCAAAGCCTAAAAGCAAGCAAACTCTATATAGTTGCATAATTTTACTCTGTTGGCTAGTTGGTCCAACATTTGTGTGCCATGACTCATGAGAGAGAGAGAGAGAGAGAGAGAGAGAGAGAGAGAGCGAGCTCTCATCTTTCTCAAATTTGCAATTTAACCTCGAAGATGGGCTGTTTGTTAATTTAAAAGTAGCTTTTCATGGCATAGAGAAGAATAACTTTCAAATGAAAAGACAACTTTTTGGTATGTTTGACAATTTCAAAAGATGATTTTCTTTTAACCAGTTTCTTGTGCTGTTATAAATTCTAATTCTTTCCAGATGTTCGCATCGAAAATTCATAGAGTAATTGAAACAGTGTTTGAATCAATTCTTTCCTTCTATCACGGGGAAAAGAAAGGCAATCAAAAATTCACTTGGGTGATGATTTGTTGTGCCACCTTTAATTTCGTACATATATATGAGATATTTTTTTTAGTGTAATGGTCGCACCGTAGTGTTTACGACATGATTAATATATCATGAATTTATATTGATGAATAAATACATGTCTGAGTAAAATGATAATAACACGTGGTAATAATATCCATGCAAAGCTTTTGTTTGAAGTTTCGTTATCACTTCCTGTCAACATGCAAGACTTTTGATTGAAGCTTCATGATTTTAATGCATGGTAGAAGATGGCCTAGATTAGGTATATATGTACTTCTCTAAAGGACGCTTCTCATTCATTCCCAACTTAATTATATTGATAAACCAACTTCAAGGTTAGTAGGTTTGTTTTGTCCTAATGAAGTGTGAAATATATATTAAGTAAGACAACAATTAATTTTCAATTGAATTATAGGACTAATCAATAATTTCTAGCTAAGTTTTGCGGAAAGCTACGTAATCCAACGCAGTTTGGTGTTGACAAATAACTCAACTACGACGTACAATGATGCGACAATCCATGCGCAATGAATTTATTCTAATATTAATTTGACAAGTCATGCAAACCCCGAGTGCGTTACTAATTTATGTAGTAATGTTTCATTTATTTTTATTATGTTTTCATTCTTAATTTTATTATTCACGACAAATAAGAAATCGTCAAATAAATTAGTATCTAAAAGTTAGTGTCTAGCATTATTGTTTCAAAAATTCAGTTTGTACGTGTGATGATGCAACAACCAATGCATTTTGCATGCGCAAGCAATTTCACATTCATCATAAGAAAAAGCAAAACCCACAATTAAAATAATAATGATGATAATAATTTAAGACCAAAAAGTAAAAGAAAATCATATAAAAATAGAAATTAAATTATGAAGGCAAAATGCATCTTTTGAAATGAAATGTTTTATAGGGGAGCAAGCAAGCAAGCAAGCAAGACCTAGAGATCTTCAAGCCATGTGAATTCAGAAGTTCCCAACTGGAAAATATCGGTCTTCTATCACCCAGTATGTTGGTGTCAGCCTGACATGATTCCACGTGGCGCACATTGCTTAGGTCGGGTGGGATCCATCGTATTTAGTGTTTGCTATGTGCATGTCGTTTCCCGATCAGACGGCGGTGGACCAAGGTCTCCCCGGCGGCGAACCCAGGGCCACAGCGAAGTCAAGGTATAGGTCCCACATTTTAAGTGAGTTTATGTTGTTCACGAGAAGACTATGGTCTGGTATTGCACGCGCTAGTACATATACACGTGGATAATTTTGTGTGTGGGACTCTCTTACCGTCAAGTGTTGTTATTAATTTATATTAGTTGTATTTGTTATAACATAGAGCGGTCATCGTCATATTAAAAAACTTCTTAAATTTAGAATATAATATTATAACATTAGTGAATTGGCTAAAATTATAAAGTTAAGGTGACCGAAGTAGAAAATATAAGTATATAAAATATTTAAGTATTCAATAATTTCATGTTTAGAGCTCAATATTTATAATTTAGTCATGTCTAATTTATTTTAAAAGAAACTATAACTTAAATTATAAGTTATTTATTACAAATTCTATATGTTACATATAATATAATAGAGGAGAGATAAAAATATGAGGGGCCAAGACCACTTCAGGCCTAAAAGTGGCTCCACGACTAACGCCGTTATAATATGACCGAACATTACCCCATACTCTTAACAAATTATGTTTTATAAATTTTGCACATCAACGGATATTTTACTAATGTCAATCTTCGTTTCCTTTCTTTTATTTGCCGACATAAGATTAATAATGAAGATTAAAAAAAAAGAAAAAAGGTTAATGATGAAGACGGTCGGTTGTTTTGTCTTTATCGAAGCGTATGTACTTTCAAGTACTTGGGTCCCTTATTCAGGTTTTGTATTCAATTCCTAGTAAAGTAAACAATGAAATCTGGTTTATAATATAGTCATTGCGTTATTATTAGTGTTAAACAAACTATGATAGTGATGGCAATACATAAAAGCCATAGGATATATTTTTTTGGATTTGAAGTCAAATGTTATGGTTGTATATAGTCAGGCATTACGTATTGTCAAAAAGAGACGTTTGATTTATTGAATTCTATTAACACTTTAAATGCTTGTTCGTAACTCAGTTTCGTTATTATTAATTAATTCTTAAATTTAATAATATATATTTTTTCTTTCTAAAATGACTTTTTATTGTCACGTTATTTTACGTTGATTTCAATATAAGGACAATTTTGTAAATTTACTTTAATTGGCTTCAAATCACAACCAACAACTTGTTTGACCTCAGGAATTTCTATTGCCTTGAATTCGATTAGAAGGGATGGCGGGAAGAGGATAACCATGTATAAAATGACCAAAATGTCCTACATTTCAGGCGGGAATCTGGTCAAGGACGCGTGGACCATGGCAATAAAACGAAGTGGGGTTCATCTATCCAAGTCCACCTACCTCGTAGCGGGCCTACAGAAGACAAAAGTCAACAAATCGTGCAGTGGGTGTTTCGCAGTCAACCAATCGTGCGGCGGGTGTTTCGTATTACAATGGACCTATGTTTAGTGGGCCCATGAGCTGACGTCTTTTTCCTCGAAGGGGTAGTCCAAAGTAGCTGGTCAGAAACAGCCCAACTCAATAATTAAAATAAAAACAATTTTGTGTTTGGATGGAACAAAACTAGTAAAACTGGAGAGGACAATAGTTCATCTTTAATTTTATTTTTAAAAAAATTTCTATCCATGGCCCCTACTTAACAACAGCGCCCTTTTAAGCTTTCAATCCCATGTCCCTTTTCATACCAACCAAACCAACCATCTTCATTTCTAGAACTCCACTTTTCTGATTTTGCCAAAAAGTTTGAGAATGCTATTTGGATGTATACGCGTCAAAATGTGATTTATTTGTCAGACGAAATGATTCCATCTAAATAAGAAGCCAAATATTTTTTAAACTTCTTTTTCATATTTAACGTCGGCCACGCTAATTGTGTGACTAATTTTACAAAAGACATACTCTGGACACAATACATGCACTATTGTTTGTGCAACGACTCCACACTGTTTTTGCTGAACGCTTGATTATCCGTATTTGTAGGGTTAGTTCGAGTTTAGGTTATAGCTAAAAACAAAATTAACGGTGAATTAGCGTGTGTCTTACTTTTTTAGATTGTAGCTACTTTTGAACATGTTCTGGTGGAATAGGGGTGAGGCCCCCCCAAATGATTACAATGATTCTGCTCACCAAACCAAACGGCGACAAATTCCATTACGTTATAACCAAACCAGTTCTCACCCAAAAACTTTAAATAAATGCAATGCGCCTTCAAGAAGGTCAAAGTCTATGTCCATTCAAAATGGAGGAAAAAAATGAAGAGAAGAAAACCATATGGATTTGAATTCACATTCCAATGGAAGAACAAAAGATTTGTGTGAAAACTAGACTTGTTTCATCAGAAGTTGGTCTTGGATTTCGATTAATTCTACCATTGGACTTGTCTCCCCGAAAATTCCAAATTTAAATCGAGAAAGTTAAAAATAGAGAACATATTGAATTGGAATTAGATTAGATGTTCCTCATAATCAATCTAATTCTTAATTGTTCAAGCATTGGATTATGAATCGTGACATGAAATTTATATACGTTTTGATTCCGTATGTGTCAATAAGGAATCAGAGTAATTCCCATAACACCCATGTATTTATAACGTATGAGAAGTTAGAATATGAAAAATTACAATACTGATCGCCAACCTTCCCTATAAGTAAACATGCCATAACATAAGATCAATGGTTTCATTCCCTCCATGCTAACAAAAAGGAAAAGAATCATTTACTATATTTATATTAATTTCTTTTATTTGTGAGTACGTGCAATTAACTACTCAGAAATACAATTTACAAACTCTTATCATTTACTATCTCCTTTAACTCCTCTCAGTATGAGTTAATGGTGAGCTGTGATTTTTTTTTTTCTGACATTTTTTTTTATTAAGAAGGACGATAATATACTAAGTCCACCACGGGTTATAAAATGTATTTTGTCAGCTAAAAAGAGGCGCTAATAAAAATCCCCGTAAAGAAAGAGAGTGGTAATTTTGACAGAGAACAAAGGGAGGAAGAATTTACCCACTTTCTCCGCGGTAAAAGCAGAACAGGTACAGGAGTCAGAAATGCGGCTGAAAATGGTAATAATGACGAGGCCTGTTTCCAGTGGCGGGTTCCACGTCCCTTCTTCTCACTCTCTCTCTCATCGCTTCCTCTCTCTCTCTCTCAAAGTCTGAAATTTTCTGAATAAACAAAACTCCCAAGTTCCAAACAAACGAGAAGAAGCAAAACCCAGCTCCCATCTTCACGCATTTCCATGCCCCAAATTTTTTGTTTTCATATAATTTATTACAATATCGCATAAAATTAAATTGAAAAATCTCTTTGCATCTCTGCACACACCTTTCTCTTCCTCCTCTCATAGACTCTCTGAGGCCTCTGTCCCTCCTCGCATGGACAGTCTTTACTCATCCCCATCGATCTCAACGGTCAGATTTGATTCATCCTCTACATCACTCATTTTCATGCACCAAATCTCACTCTCTATTTAATTTCCTACATTACCCATTTAATTTATTTCTCATGTGACCCGTCTCTGTGCATCTATAGGCCCCTGCCCTGTATATCTATGTATGTATGTATATGCATGTCTGTATTTTTTCTCTGCGTGCTTAGTCGTAGTGTTCACTTTATGCTGTAGGGTTTTCCGTTAAATCTCAAATTCTGATTTGGGTCTGAATTCGTTTTTGCTTTCTCTTTGTGTTCCGGTTAGATCATCTTTGGATCTGCGGTTGTTCACAATGCTTCGTTTGTACGGACAGGCGTGGAGGACACCATGAGGAGAAGAACCGCCGTTAAACGCAGAGATGGTGGTGAGTGGCATTGGCTTGTAATTTTGGGTTGTCTTCAGGGGTTATTGGCCGGATGATATGGGCTGCGGTGGCTCCAAGGTCGACAACTTGCCGCTAGTCACTTTCTGCAGAGAGCGCAAGGACTTCATCAAAACGGCGTCGGATACCCGCTACGCTCTCGCCGCAGCCCACCTCTCCTATTTCCACTCCCTTAAGCACATCGGCGACGCCCTCTGCAAGTTCGTCGACGAAGACCTCATAATCTCCGGCGCCGGCGGGTCTTCTTCGCCGCCGGAATCTCCCGTTCTCACGTTGCCCTCCGACGAAGGCAAGCCCAGAAGGTACCCTCACAAAAACGACAAACACTCGTCGTCGTCTACCTCGATTTCGCACTCTGTTTCGGTCGATTCGGCGAAGGAGGAGGACATTGAAGACTCGCACTTGCATTTTTCATCTGGGTCCGGGTCGGATTCTGACTTGGACTCGCCTTCGGGTCACATTCATATAGAGGAGAGCCCAGAACAAGAGGTACCATCTTCTTCTTCGTATGGTTACCCTCCGACTTCGCATATGTATTACATGAGAAGGTCTGAGACACCGATGCAGACGGTGTCTTATGAAGAACCGGGGAGATATCCGACCCAAAATGGTCCGTACCCGGATCCTTATCCGGGTTATCAGCCGTATGGAGGTGGTGGGTTTTTTGGGTACCCAATGGGGTCACCCATGACAAGTGAGTATCCGTACAATCGGCGGCCTCCGAGCCCGCCGCCGTCGGATCCTCCTCCGGCACCGCCTTCACCTCCGAAGACCTCCACTTGGGATTTCCTGAATGTGTTTGATTCTTTTGATAATAGTGGTTATCTGGGTTACAATCCGAGGGCTAGATACGGGTATGGGTCCACCACAAGTAGTCCGGACTCGAAGGAGGTGAGGGAGAGAGAGGGAATTCCGGAGTTGGAAGATGAGACAGAGCAAGAAGTGATGAAAGAGGTTCACAAGGAGAAGAGGAAGGCAAATGAGGATGGTTATTTGAGTAGGAATCGGAATTCGGGTGAAGGGACTTCAAGGGGTGTGCGATTGCAGCAGCCAAGCAGTGAGGGGAGTTCAGGGACAGTGCCATTGCATAGCAGTGAGGGGAGTTCAGGGACAGTGCCATTGCATAGCAGTGAGAGTTCACACTCTGTCCAAGGGAAGGAGATAAAGAGCAGTCCAGATACAATTGGATCGAAAAACTCTGAAGAGGAGGGTGCCAAGAAAAAAAGAGTGAGTTTTGAGTTTGAAGCGCCATCGATATTGGGTGTTGGATCTTCTAAAGGGAGTAGCTTAACCACATTGTCAGTCCACGGTACAAGGGATCTTCAAGAGGTTGTAAAGGAGATCAGGGATGAGTTCGAGACCGCCTCTAGTTATGGGAAAGAGGTTGCCATGTTGCTTGAGGTAGGCAAGTTACCTTATCAGCCTAGAGGCGCGGCACTTAAAGGTAGGAGTCTAAGCTTTAGTTTCCTGGTGTTTTGTCATGCATCTTCTTGTTTAGTGATTGCTTCCAACATCATAAACGCCATGACATTTTTGTTTCTGTTGTTGAGAGTGTAAGTTATGTACTGTCCCTGCATTGCACTGCGCCAGATTCATTGTAACGAGGGCTTAATTTCTCCCATGCTTGAATTTGTAACTACTCTGCTTCAGATGTCTTTATGCGTCCTCAGAGCTTATAGTGTGATGGTTGTTATTTATTTATTTTATTATTAAATATGTTGATTATAGATAGAGAGGGACGAAAACAAGAAAGTCTGTAAAATATCATCCCTCAGGTGATTAGATCTCTTTATTTTTTTGCAGTTTCAACTTCTCATTGAACCCTAAATCCTAAACCAAAAAGTTAAACCAAGTCCAATTTAATCTGAATATTAGTTTGAAATATAAAATATTAGTCTCATTGTTTCAGCTGGACAATACTTGTGGGATCGATAATCAAATCCTATTATTGTCTAGTGATTCTTTATTGTGATCTTGAAAGAAGCATTGTTCCAACTGTTTCATTGAAACTTGTGCATCTCTATGCAGTGATCTTTTCCAGGATCCTGTACCTTGTAGCACCTTCCATGTTGTCGTCACAACCTCCATCCGGGCAACCAGTAAGACTAACTTCTAAGACAATGAAAGTGGCAAAAGCATACCAGGGAGAACCTGGCAAAGATTTCAACAAGAAGTCTGGAAACCTCTCATCAACTTTGGAGAAACTTTATGCATGGGAGAAAAAGTTATACAAGGAAGTTAAGGTAAAAAGTGTAAAAAAATCATGGATGGCGTGCAACTTATTTTTTCTACTATGATGATACTTAAATCCTTGATAGTCACAGATAATCATCAAGTAGTTTCATTGTAGCAGGTGGCAACGGAGTAGTTGATATTCTCAGATTTAACAACTAGAATGCATTTTCACCCATTGAGAACCTGAACTTCGAATTTTACAGTATTATTAGAAATCTTTGATATTCTCAGATTTAACAACTAGAATGCATTTTCACCCATTGAGAACCTGAACTTCGAATTTTACAGTGTTATTAGAAATCTTTGAATTCCTTTATATAATTTGGGCATTCTGACTCTCAAATTTTTTTCTATTGGCATCCATTCAAATTGTTAATTCTTCAATTGCCTTGGTGCTTGCTTCTATTGACCTTTGTTTATGTATTGGTGTTGTACTAATTTCAGGACGAAGAAAAGCTACGGGTTGACTATGAAAAGAAGTGCAAGAGATTGAAAAGTCTAGATTATCATGGAGCTGAGTCTGCTAAGATTGATGCCACCCAGGCTTCTGTACGAAAGTTGCTAACAAAAATTAATGTTTGTATCAGAGCTGTTGATACCATATCGAGCAGGATACATAAATTGAGGGATGAAGAATTGCTTCCCCAAGTCACGGAATTGATTCATGGGTAACAAAATGCTTCAACTTCTTTTACTAAATGCTCATTACTTTGGTTCCCAGTAATATTTGCAGTGGTTCACAATTAGTATTGGATGACCTGTCTGAAATTTGTCCTTCCTCTGTTTCTTTCATCTTATTGTTTTTCTAATGTATAGAACTTGTATATATGAGGTAATGAGGTAGTAGTGTTAGAGATTAGTTTCCTAATAGTTAACTGAATATTTGGTTGTGGTTCGTAGTGGGCCTTCACCTGCTCAATGGTTATGGTTATCTTCTGTTTTCTATTAGAATTTAGGTAAATGCTTCCTTACTAGTTCCTGCTTTAATCTTACCCAAGTGGATCTGGTGCACTGATTGGGTCACTTTCTCAGGCAGGCTTTTGGTGGGAACATTTACACTATTCTTGGTAGGGAGAATATATGTGACTCGAGTTTATGATTTCTGAACTCGTTTGTACTCCACCACCCCATCCATATTTTGAGGGATCATAGTATGCTAAAGGGACTTTACATTATCTTTTCCCTCCAACCAAACATAGGTTAATTACTTACTGGTGATGGTATACCTAAAATTTGCCGGGACTTTACACTGGTCTTGTTCTCCATCGCTTTTGTGTGATAAATTTTTCTAAAAAGTGAGTTTGTCAGGGGGAGTTGAAGAATGACCCATTGAATTTATATGTTGAAAGTTCTAAAAGGATTTCTTAATTTCCCAGGGTTCTTTTCTTGATATTAGGAATGTCTTTTTATCTGCAGATTGATAAGAATGTGGAAATCCATGCTTAAATGCCACCAGAAACAGTTCCAAGCTATTATGGAGAGCAAAATTCGATCTCTTAAAGTAAATACCGGCCTTCGAAGAGATTCCGGTTTGAAAGCTACTCTTGAACTTGAAATGGAGCTTCTGAAATGGTGCACCTCCTTTAACAATTGGGTTAACACCCAAAAATCATATGTGGAGTCCTTAAATGGGTGGCTTTTAAAGTGCATTAATCAGGAACCTGAAGAAACTCCTGACGGAGTTGCCCCTTTCTCCCCAAGCAGGATGGGAGCTCCACCCATTTTTGTAGTCTGCAATGATTGGTGCCAAGCAATGGAAAGAATTTCTGAAAAGGGAGTGGCAGATGCGATGCATGATTTTGCTTCAACCTTGCACCAGTTATGGGAAAGGCAGGATGAGGAGCAACGTCAAAGGGTCAAAGCCGAGTACGTCTCCAAGAATTTGGAGAGCCAACTTAGAAAATTGCGTATGGAGAGGGCAAAGAGAGAGCATGACCATGATGCATCAACAGACAAAACTGCTCTGTCAAAGGCTCCTTCTGAGAGTGGAGTTTCACCACTGGATGATCTGAAGGTGGATTTGGATTCGATGAGGAAGAGATTATCCGAGGAAAAAGCAAGGCATAAGGAGGCAATCAAATTGGTTAATCACGCAGCTTCCAACAGTTTGCAAGCAGGATTGGTCCCAATTTTTGAAACATTGAATAATTTCACTTCAGAGGCTTTGAAAGTTCATGAGCAAGTCAGACTTCAAGATGCCGGAGGCTCATAGTAAATGTATAATCTTATGCGTACAAGTCGGATATGTAATCTGTGAAGTAGCTAGCCGTTCTGTATATGTACAGTCGTCGTTTGAGATTTGCATACATTTAGAAATGGTAGATTAGCAGAAGAAGAAAAGGGAACTATATATAAGTGAATTTTTAGGCATGACAGAAAAAAGGAACATGGGATATTAGAATTGCTTTGTAGAGCTGATCCCTTGGTTGCCTGGAAGTTGATGAATATATCTCATCTTGACTTGATATCTAGGTCTGCACAACCCATCTAACAGATTGGCAAATTTGTACAGGAATTCATTTATTAGTTTATTGGTTTTCAGGTGGCTGTATTTGTCTGTTATTGGAATGTGTGGATTGGGGGGGATGTCAGCTTGGTGTAGTTTTTTTGTAGTAAACAAACTAAATTTTTTGAATGAAAGAGCTGTTTCATTCTTGGTTGGTTGATGTCTTAGAAGAATGCTACGCTCTGCGTCCTCCTTCAAAGGTCAGCTATTGCTTATCCGTGGACGACTGCTGCAATGCAAATGCAATGCATCAACTGTCGGTAATGCCGTTTGTAGTTGTTAACTTGGAACTGTGGATTGTGATGTGGGCTTGGACTTTCTGTTAACCTAAAACCTCGGACCATTACCTACTTGTAATTTGTAATTGAATTGAATGAATGCTGCAAACCAGTCACCGCCATCCAATTTTCTTCTCTGTTAAATGCCAAAGCCAAATTGAAGAGACTTTTCCGAGTGAAAAAAATAGAAAAGTCCAGCAGCGTGCAGGAAGGAATGCTTTGTAGTACTCGTCACGGGCCATGGGTCCAACCTATTGAAAATGAAAAGTGCAACATCCAATATGTTTTCTTCTAATATTCCAAAAAATTTAATTTAACTTAAAGTGAGATTTTGTTTTCTTTTTCGATATTGAGCAATACATTATTTCCATAACTTTTCAGATTTTTTTTTCTTCGTAAGTTACTCTTGAATTTCTCAATTTAGTGCCACATGAAAGATTACCCGTTTTCTTTTATTTTCTATTTTAATACCGATTACAAATTTTAAGCCCTCTTTTTGTTTGTTATTTAATAATAATAATAATAATAATAATAATAAAACTATTTCGAATCCTATGGGAAATAGCCCGCAGAATGAATAGTCAAGACGTGAAACTAATCTCTCACTCAATGACGTGTCGTATTCTGATTGGACAATCTTAGCCGGTACAAACCCATTTATGACCATACCAAACTGAGATTAAAGGCGGAGTTTACTTGCCAAATTTGCGCGCCACATTCCAAATTAGCAGCCCTGTGACAATGCCCAACCAATAAACCACACCCACGTGTACAGTGACAACATACAGAGCGAGTACGCTCAAAATATAAACTCGCGGGTGGACGGAAATTGAAATTAGCCCGAGAGAGTGTCACGTGTGACTACCATGTTTGTCTCGTTCTCTCTCTAACCCGATCTCACGCTATCTCTCTCCTCCTAGCCCATAAAACTCCCCTTTCCCCACAGCCATAGAGTGACTCTCAGAGACCTCCATAGACCAAAACAGCCTTCACAGAGCAAACGGAAATGGCGTCGTCTAGGGTTTCGCTCTGCTTCTGCTTGTTCCTCGCTCTGTGCCTCACCACGATCCGCGCCGAAGAGGCTGAATCGAAGGAGTTCGTGCTCACTTTGGACAGCTCCAACTTCTCCGACACTGTGAGCAAGCACGACTTCGTCGTCGTCGAGTTCTACGCCCCCTGGTATGTAATTCGCATCTCTCGCTCTCTTGTCGCCGTTGATTCTGTTTACTTTTGCCGATCTAAGTTGCTCTGGTTTTGCTTAGTTGTGTTTGGCCTTTTGTGAGTGGATCTGAAATTGGCTTAATTCATTTTCTTGTCTTTTTTTTTTTTCAAAATTTATTTTTGAGGTAGAATTTTTGATTTAATACTGAGGTTGGAATTTACAGTCATGTTTCTGAATTCAAGTTCCAGCTGATAATTTTCAGAGCTTGCTGCATCTGCATGCAGTGATTGAAAATGCCCTAATATCACTTGTCGGTTATAAAATGATTGCTAAATGCACGATTTTGCGTTTTGTTTTTTATTTTTCGTAAATTTTTTACTGAACTAATATGATCAGAGTAACATGCATGTGGAAAGTTCTCTTCTGTGCTGAAGATAGGATATCGTGATTTGCTGTTGGGTTTCTTTGTTTCTATACTTTGTGGATAGGTTGTCCTAATTTTGACTATGTTTTCTTATAGGTGTGGCCACTGCAAGAAGCTTGCTCCGGAGGTACGAAATTTAGCTATTAAATTTTAATTTCTCACCAATTTTGCATTTTAATTGTGAAACTAGGTATATTCTGATTAATCTGACGTTTAAAAAACAATTATGTTGGTGTAGTATGAAAAAGCTGCATCTATTTTGAGTAGCAATGACCCACCAGTCATTCTAGCAAAAGTTGATGCCAATGAAGAAGCAAACAAAGGACTTGCCTCTGAATATGAGGTTAAGGGTTTCCCCACGATCAAGATTCTGAGAAATGGTGGGAAGATTATCCAAGAATACAAGGGCCCTCGTGAAGCCGATGGTATTGTTGATTATTTGAAGAAACAAAGTGGTCCAGCTTCTGCTGAATTAAAGACTGTTGAAGATGCAACTAATCTTGTTGGCGACAAGAAGATTGTTGTTGTAAGTATTAAATATCTGTTTGTTTTTTTTCCTTCCTGATTTTATTTAATTTTTTGAGTGTTTTCCGGCAGATATAGTTACCCAAATTTCATATCTTTGCAGGTTGGGGTGTTCAAGAAGTTCTCTGGAGAGGAGTTTAATAACTTCACAGCTCTAGCTGAGAAATTGCGGTCTGATTATGAATTTGGTCACACTCTGGATGCCAAGCTCCTTCCACGTGGTGAATCATCAGTGTCTGGGCCTGTAGTTAGACTCTTCAAGCCATTTGATGAGCTTTTTGTTGATTTTGAGGTATTATTGGCTCTCAGTGATTATTACATTTCAGTTTGTTTTGCAGCTTTTGAGGTATTATGGCAGTATATGTAATAATTGGGTAATCATGCTTGCAGGATTTTCATGTGGACGCTCTAGAGAAGTTTGTTGAAGAATCTAGTTCGCCCGTTATTACTGAATTCAACAATGACCCAAGCAATCACCATTTCGTTATCAAGTTTTTTAATAATCCAAATGAGAAGGTATATCCTGAGCTGGATTTATTTTCTTAATATGATGATGCAGATTTATTTATGTTTTTCTGTAAATTATTAAGATGTTCCTTTCAAGGTCCCCTGAGTTTAATTCTTATTTTTACAGAGTCTAACATTGTCTTTGATGTTTGTGTTTCCTATTAAATGATTTCTGTTAGGGAAAAACAAAATCTTGAAGCCTAAATTTGACGTCATCTTGTGAAATTATTTAGTCTGGTTTCATTTTACAGTTTCATCTTTGAATCTGCTCGTAATTTGAAGTTGTTTATGTTATGAATCTCTTAATTGTGCACTATAAGGATCCCACACTTGACAGTGGTGTTATTTTATTTTTTGTATCTCTGATTTTTTTGGACAGTTTTGTAGTGTCTTTTCTCTTCCTCCCATTTCTAATATATTGGTTGGATGGACAGTCTTCTAACACCAATTTTGAACTTGGCAGGCCATGTTGTTTCTGAACTTCAGTAGTGACGGTGTTGATGCTTTCAAATCAAAATATCGTGAAGTTGCTGAGAAATATAATAAAGAAGGCATAAGCTTTCTAATTGGAGATCTTGAGGCTAGTCAAGGTGCATTCCAGGTTAGGATTATCTCCCTTAGTGAGCCTTTTGTTTGTGATATTGTATTGAGATTATGTACACTTTGCAATTATATTCATGTTTTCAGAGTATTTTTGTGATATAGACTAAATGGCATGTTAATCTATTGGTTTTTATAAACAGTATTTTGGACTTAAAGAAGACCAAGTGCCTCTCATCATCATTCAGACAAATGATGGAAAGAAGTTTCTGAAACCTAATGTGGAGCCAGATCATATCATAGCTTGGGTGCAGGAATACAAGGTGAGGATTCTGCTTTTTTCTTGTAATGCACTTGGCCTGCAAGTGATATTATGATAATCACTAATTTTTTAAATCCTGATTCGAGCAAAGGTTCATTAAAGCTTATATCTGTTGATACCTATTGACTGAATCGCATAACTGCAGGAAGGGAAAGTATCACCATACAAGAAGTCTGAACCTATTCCTGAGCCTAACAATGAGCCTGTAAAAGTGATAGTCGCTGACAGCATCCAGGACGTTGTTCTCAAGTCTGGGAAAAATGGTGCGTAAACCCACACTGTGGTGCTAAATGTTGTATAGTGTGCCCCTTTTTGTTTTTGTTTTTGGTTTTTTGGGTCTTGTTTCTTGTTAGTATTTCTCTGGGTTATCTGTTTATTATATGATTTTCTTGAGTGACTACATTACTACCTCTGAGAGACAATTACCTTGAGGAGAACAACACTAGCTCTAAATACCTTACCTTGATTCTATGAACTAAATTTTGGGGATTCACATAAAAAATGATGGATTTTTCTGATATTAACAACATTTAATTATGCTCAGTGGCTTGAAAGTTTTATTTTGTGGTCATTTATGGTCTAATAAAATAGCCAAAAGTTTCTTGGGAGTTTATTACACCTTGCATTCTTCCTGGCTGCATAAATGGTTGAGCATGTTATCTCCCTCTTTTGTTGTTTATTTATTTTTTGTTTGTCATAGATTTTCCTATCCGATAAAATAGAATAAGGTAGTGGTTTTTTAATGTCTTTGACTTATTCCAGAAGAAACTGAAACTTGATACATATTTTAATTAGTGTCTATTTAATATCTGCCACTGTTGTCTTCACATGGTTGCTGTATGGGAATGCTAGAAATATGTATAAAATGACCTTGTTTACTCTGCAGTGTTGCTCGAGTTTTATGCTCCTTGGTGTGGACATTGCAAGAAGCTTGCTCCAATTTTGGATGAACTTGCTGTCTCATACGAAAAAGATTCTGATGTTATTATTGCAAAATTTGTAAGATTCTTTACCCTGCAAAGCGGAATTTCTTATAATCATCATTAGGAACAGAATACAAGAGATGGGTTCTACCAAAATCTTTCATATATGATTATGAGTACTGTTCTTCCCTCAAATTGCCCGAATGAGATTCTATCGAAAATGTTTTCCTAATTATCTCCTGTTATTGTTTCTTTTTGTCTACCTTACATCTACATAGACATTTGAAAGAAGATATTTCTTGATGGTTAATTCATTTCTTGCTTTCTTTTTCCAGGATGCCACTGCAAATGATGTGCCAAGTGATTTCGATGTCAAATACTACCCGACTTTGTTCTTCAAGACAGCAAGTGGAAAAATCTTGCCATTTGATGAGGATGAGAGGACCAAGGAAAGCTTCACTGCCTTCATCGAAAAGAACCGGGACAAAACTGAGAAACAAGGGTCGGAGAAACAAGATTCCGGCA
Organism: Prunus mume; assembly: GCF_000346735.1. The sequence continues at coordinate 7,084,640 of NC_024127.1, forward strand.
AAGATGAACTCTAAAAAGGTAAACAGTGCAACAAATTTTCTGAAGCATAGTTTTATTTCATATGATGGTTTTGTTTAAGAGTTTAAATATAGCGATTGTTCTTTCTTTGAGCAGGAGGGGTAGGCCCTACAATGGAGAACACAGACATCGAGGCAGCTAGTTGGATGTTATGGCGGCTGAGATAAAACCACTTTGAGAAATGGTAGAGGAGAGCATAGAAGCAATGTCCGACGGTACCTCCCCCCATATATATCCCTCCTCATCCCTATCTATCATTAGTTATGGTTTTTTTTCTTTTTAAATTTGAATAAAGTGGGAGGGTGTTTTCGTCAGCCACACTAGTTTCAGGGATAGCTTAGGGTTACAGTGTGCAGTTTTGGTAATGTAGAGACCCTTGAAGAAGCAGTTTAATTTACAAGTCCCGAAGTTAATTATCTCTTTGCAATTATGATTTAAGTTTAATTATCTCTAATCTTCTGCATTTTAAGAGAGTCAGATGCCCTTAATTATGTTTTATGCGGTTTGGGTGTAGTGATGAATTTTAATTGCTCGTTACCCAAGACAGCTAGCAATTCGGCCCAAAACAAGGGGAAAAAGCCCATTTGGCCCATTCGGTGTACAATAATTTCTAACATTTTGGTAAATATTTATCGGAAAAGAATAAGGAATCCTAAAGGGATTTGGAAACCAATTAGAAACACGGTAGGGTTTGGAAACCAATTGGAAACATGGTAGGATTCGGAAACTGGCTATCAGTAGTATATATATGTGCTCAGCCTCGGCCTTTCCATTCACACCAAAATCCCTTGCAATTACACATAGCTTTGCATTTGCTCTCTCTTCTCCTATGGCTTCCATCAAGTTTTCAGTCTGTTTTCTTCTTCTTCTCTCTTCAAGTCTCTTTGTTATTAGTACCAGTCAAGCTGTCAAGCAAACACACCAACCCAAACCATCAGCCGTACTCTCTGACAAGGGCTATCATGCCATGTCACTAACCCTAGACATGATTCTTGAGTCCGTGATGATGCCCGCAATAGAGTCTGTAAACCACACCAACGCCACTTTTACCCTCTTTTGCCCTCGGGACCAAGCTTTCTTCAACTCCAAGTATCCACAGCCTCCATTGACACTCCTTAAGTACCACGTTGTGCCATTCAAGTTCGACAGAGATACAATAGAGGCATTTGTTGGTCATGGTTCCAACGTTCGCACTCTTCTGTCCGGTCATCCTCTTGTTGTTACTTCTTTACCAACTCGCACTGGTGGATCATACGCATCTATTAACCGAGTCAAAATCACTGAATGGGATGTCTACAACAACGGACGGCTCATTGTTCATGGGGTTGAGGACTTCTTCGATCCTGCTTTCCAAACCCTACTGTATCCGCAGTACGACACCGTTGTGACAAAGGTTCAGTCGCGTGGATTTTCTGGGCAGAGAGAGGTGATAGAGAATTGGATTCTTTTGGTAGCTCTTGTGGCTGCTTGCACTTGTGTGCTCATTCTCGTAAATATCTTTTGTGATAACCCTTCGGACAAGGACGATGTTCAATATTATCCCTTGTATTATTAGCAAGGTTATTGATCATGTAGGCATAATTGATAAATTCATTAATTCTTTTCTTTGTTTTTGTTTTTCTTCTTTATTCGTGGAAGATTATTGTAAGGCATACATCAATTGGATCTATTTTGTATACGGAAAGAAAAACTCTTTATGTATACAAAAACTAGATCATCCTTCATGCAAAATAGAATTGTAATAAAATAAGATGCAAAATAATTCAGGAAGAAAAAAAAAATTGTACTAACCGCATGAAGCTGGCAAACACTAATCTAACCCTAAAAGTTCACTCTCAATCACAAATTGAACTGAAATCAGTAAATTGCCCTCAATACTAGACAGTTAGTGAGAGAGTTTCAAATTCGAAACCTTATTCAATTTGAACACCAAAAATCAGTTTCTCGTCACAGTAACTTCTTACATCCCTTTTGGACATAAACTGTGGAGTTGAAGGACTACATGATTTAAAATCGAGTTAGGGGATCAAAAATTGAGACTCGACCTTTCAAAGGGTGATAATCACTACAAGCACGTTTCGCTTCACGAATACAAAATCTTTACTCCATGTTTCTTTTGGGAGAGTAATTCTTTTTTTCTTTCTTTCTTTCTTTATTTCTAAAATTAAACCACATATCTAAAATAGGGAGTGTTAATCCTTGGCTTAAAATTGGATCAATGGATAATACTATTCAACTAAAAGACACCACCAAACCAATAGCACCAAACAGGTACATACATGCATATATGAATATAATTAAGGATGTGATAATGGTAATATTTAATAATTAATCACCCCAGTAAAATATTTGTATACTAATCTTATACTACCAGAGCTAACCCCTCCATCTTGGGCCTTCTCTCTGATATTGTTTGAGCAGCCACTACTGCCTTCCTCTTGCTAATAATAACGTTGTTGTTGTTGCTGTTGTTGCCCTTAACAATATTCTCAGAAGTGGTGCTTTTGATTTGGTCAACGTGGTCAACGCCACTGACCTCATTTAGAACGACATTGTTGTCGTCGTCGTCACGAGAATGATGTTCAAGGGATTTGAGCAGGTAAGGTTGAAGCTTCTTCAAATCGGATAGCTGAAGTGGCTTCAAAAGAAACTCCTCAGCCCCTCCTTCCAAGCACCTGCACTCACAATTTTGAAGTTGAAGCTGCGGGTTTTGCAAAAGAAACAAGTATGTAAATAATTCCCTACTTACATGCTGATTCTGGAAGGAACATTCTCTGATGACATGACCACGACTGGTACGTTTTTCCAAGAAGATCCCTGCAAGAATATAAAGCAGGAGTCTCCCTGTAAGAAAAGTGTCTCGTGACTATGATATGTGGCCATTAGACGTAGGTGGATTTGGAATGAACTATTTCAATTAAATTAGAGTAATGTCCTGAGTGAGTGACGGTTCTACGTAAGGATCACGTTGATATTTGGTCAAATGGTATAATGCTAGAGTCGGGTTCTAGTCCTAGACTCACTAAAAATTCAAAACAGTAAAAGAATGTGTGGTAATTAATTATGAAGTGGGGTTATATGTGGCTAACCTTGACCCGTTTCAGCAAATCATAGCCGCTCATCCCGGGCATACAGTAGTCTGTCATGATCAAATTGATGACTTTTGATCCCTGCATTTGATTGAATATGGAGAATTTAGTATGTTATCCAGGTTTAAGGAGAGAGAGAGAGAGAGAGAGAGAGAGAGAATGACAGAAACCATGAAGTAATTCACATGCCATTTGTTGTTTCATCAAATCTAAGCAAATCAAATGTAAGAACCTGTTGTAAGATGAATATTATCCATAAAAATCAATGCAATTTCGAAAATAATTCATTATCAAGGGAGGTATTTGATTAAATAATTTAATATATAAAGAAAATATTGTGGACAATGCTAGCCTGCTGCATGCACATATATTTTTAATTAATTTGTATATAAAAACTCTTGTTATATAATCATTATAATCTCTCACCTCTAGTACTTGTGATGAGTGGGGGGAAGTAGATGAAGAGGAAGCTGTAGAATTTTGGTTTAGGTCATCAACCAAACCCAGATATTTAAGAGCTTCATCCCCAGACTCCACACAAGTCACTGCTACCACAAAAATAAAAATACAAACAGATAATTATAAGTATAAAACTTAAACAGAAAGCCAGTTTTTTATTTAGAAAAAAAGAAAAAAGAAAAAGGAAGAAATATATACTAATTAAAAAATACACAAAGGGCATTTGTTAACAATCACATGCAATGTTGGATAATAAATCCATTTTTTTAAAATTTAAAATTATATAAAATTAAAATTAGATTATCTCTATGGATCTTCATATGATATATATTATATGGGAGGGGATATATATACCTTGATATGAAGAACCTCTAAGGAGCCTCTCCAAGAGCTTCCTGTCCAAAAGACTGTCATCCACAGCCAAGACATGGAAATGTTGTTGTTGGGGTTCGGAGTTTGCAACATCTGACTTCATCAACTCCATTTTCAGGCTCACTGATGACATGAAAATTGACCCTTTTGAATTTCAATGGCTGATGTTAACACGCAATATTCTTGGGCTGCTCCTGTATATTAATTCTTTGTATGCAAATGTACACCTTTTATATTCTCTTGAGAGAGAGAGAGAGAGAGAGAGAGAGAGAGGGAGAGAGAGGCGTGCCTGAGGGGAAATGAATGAGAGGTGGCCTGTGATTATTCTTTAGGTGTAAGGTGTACTGAGTAATTAGGTGGGTGTATATATGAGAAGAGAAGAGAAAAGCAAAACTGGTTTGCAAGAGAGAGAGAGAGAGAGAGAGAGAGAGAGGTGTTTTTAGTGTCATGTGTTGTTTTCTCATCACTCTTGTTGTGATCTCTCACTAGATTCTCTCCACCGCGTTGGTACAACCACTCATATCTCTCTTTCTCTCTCTCTCTCTCTCTCTCTCTCTCCTTTTTTTTCTTTCTTTGGATTTTGTTTGATTGCAAAGGAAAATCCGGAGATCTTTTTACCCATTTGGTCATGATGATGATGAAAAGGAGTTGATTTTGGGTGTAAAACGGACTAAGACAGAAGTGGTTAGCTTTGTTGCTAAATTTGGGTTGAAGGTTTTTCTTTTTCTGTTTCTTAATTAAATGCGTGGGAAGTGTTGTTCTATTATTTTTTTTCTTCAAACGAACAATAGACTATCATCCATGCTACTTGCATGCCTAGGACTTTGGTTAGGAATGTAGGATGTGTGATTCATGGCATGTATGTATGTGTCACAAGCCGGCATACATAATGCCTAATCTATATAAAATAGAAGCATGGCCAGGTGATGTTTTCTCAAGTAAAATAAAGATATTCTATTTCTCGAATGTAATTTAATAATCACAATCATTCCGTTTTTAGGTTTCTTTTCAAGGATTATTCATTTTTAAAAAAACAGTAAAATTAGAAATTAGGGTAATTAAAAATATGTGTAAAATTAATATTCAATATTCAAGTTTTTTTATAACTCAAATTTTAAAAAATTGCCAAATATGGACTTAGCAATTTGAATTGGTAGGTATGACATGTAAACGCAAGCTTTGCTTAGCTCCTTGAGGCTCAAATAGAGGCATCGAGTGGAATTATGAATCTTCTTGAGCAATAAACCAGAGGGCGGAGAGAGAGAGAGAGAGAGAGAGAGAGAGAGAGAGAGAGAGAGGGCCAAGCCAAGACATGAAATTAAAGAAAGTTTTATGGTAGGGGTCCACAGAGAAAATTTTGAAGATCTTATGTGGGCCTGCAAATATAATCTTTTGTGGGGTCCAAATTTCCCTTGTCTTCCAAATTTCGAATCTGTTTCCATCGAGGGTGTCCAAAGCAGAAAGTTTTTTTTCCTTTTTTTTTCTTTTTTCTCTGTTAAATGCTCTCTCAGATTGTTCAAACTTTTTCACACTTGACTGTAGGTCCCTCATTCTTGTCTGCCAAGTCCTAGTGTTGGTCTCTCCATCTGTTACCCTTATCATACGTTTCCTACAGTGAAAAGCACTGAATCAATTGAGCTAATTCACTCCAAAAAATAAATAAAAAAATTAAAAAAAAATCAAGAAATTCTCTACCATACCACAAAATCTTATCTTATATCTTAGTTACTAGCTAGTCAGCTAGCCCTTGTGAACAACTTAAGACAGCCACTTGACCTGGTCTTTACCCACACAAAGCGTACTCTCTCTCATTCATGTATGTAGCTAGATCCATTGCATATTCACCAAAGTAGTGAACATGTTATGTTGGGCGTGAAAAGGAGGAGTTTTGGGAGTGGCTGTCATATATGTACGACATCCCACTCGTAGGGTTAGGGTTAGTATGGGGTCATATGACACCAAAATACAGAGATTTTTACTTTGTCAGACAATCCATGCCGTCTGACGACAGAAGGACAAAAGAATTTTTCAATGAAAATCTCATCCTCTAGTACTATGTCTTTCTTTTGTCTATTCAAAACACAATCTCACATCGAAATTCTAAACCAAAATTATGTTACAATATATAATTTCTTGAATCTGCATATCCATTACGAATTGGTTTTAGATTGAATGCAATAATCTTTGCACACCCATGGTAGAAGAAACCTAAGTGCATGGAAAATTACAAGTAGTCAATGTTAGGCCCCCCTCCCATTTCTTCCTGGCAAGTGGACATCTTGATTCGTGACGAATGTACATCCACGATCTATCCAAAATCTAGGAAATCTAATTGCAGAGGTCCTTTTGTTTTTGCTTTTGAAAATTTGAATCCATGATCAAATACCCAATAACTTGTGCATTTGAAATTTCCACAAAACCATAAAAACAGCAATATTCCATCCAGCCCTACATATCTTGGAAATTAACCATCCTAAATCTCACAATCTTTTAATGCAATAAATATATATATATATATATATATATAAAGAAAAGAAAAGCGTGTTTGTTGGCCATCTTTTTTCTGTTACACCTTGGAAAATTAGTCATCCAGATTGATTGTGGACTTACTGTTTATAAAGCACTCTACTGTGTTTCCAGCTGCTTTGACTAAGAGGCAACAATGTGGGGATCTGTTCTCATTAGAAATCTGGAATATCTTTCTTGACCATCTTTCCAAGCTTTTCTTAATCAGGTCATCCTCAAATCATGTAAGAGATTTCACTACATCTTGCTTCAGGGTCCACAAAATTTTTTACTTTTCTATGGATATAGCAAATTATAATCTTACAACTTTAACTTGGGTCCACTCTTGTCTTGGTTCTCAGTCAAACCCAGAAAATAATATGAAATAAAAATTCCTCGTCTTCGTTAATTAATTAATGTGTTAAGTTGTTAAATTGTCAATTTCCACGCACTCGAGTACCTGAGCCATTCATCAAATGTGCTTCTAGAGGGGAGAAAAAAAAAATTCCAGCTATTGCAGAATGTGGGCGACTGGCTTTATTTCAAATCAGATTTCTTTTTGTGTGTAGACAAAGTATATGCTTTACCAAGTTACGCATGATCCTACAAAAGATTTCACGCTTGGCAAAAGTTTGACAAAACTTCTTCAATGCTCATTTCTACGTTATTTCTTCCCATGGTACGTGGTCCCCACCTCCTCCAGCTCAATGAAAATCTCATGTACAATATTCCTCTTTAGTTACCAGACGCTCCATCGCCGTCGGTAGCTATAGCAAAAGCTGGCTGAGAAGAAGAATACACTTCAAAGTTCAAACACACATTTGCATGTTGTTTTTCTTGTTTTGGACCACAACAAATAATGTTTCTGTCTAAAATATTGTTTTGTGCACTCTAAACTAAAGACGATAAGAATATCAAGTAAAGAGTAATATCATTAAATAAATAGCTAGTTGGTATTCGGATAGGGCATTCTTTATTTCTCGAGTTATTTGTATAGGTCCTTCTCATTTTTCTAATTCAATCTTTCATTAGCCACTGTCAAAGTCACATCGACATAACATTAAGGTTTCACATGCAAATTTCATTTGATTAATTAGTTGGGTGACGTTGCACTTGTAGTCTTTGTCTGGAAGGAACTCCCGGGCGACATGTTGTATAAGACATTTGTCTCTATCTCTCTCTTTACATGTTTGCTGCCGTGAGAGATACGTGATGAACAACCTAACCATTTGAAGTTGGGTCTATTATGTGCCACCCATTCATTTGGGGTACGCATCGTTCCAACGTGAGGGGTTATGTTGAGAGATTATAATAAAGGGGTTCAATCCAACAGTTCAATAATAACTCAGTACAGTAATTCCAATGGGCGGAGTTAGTCACTGCACCCGGCTACTCTTTACACAGTACACCTAAAGTTCCATAGTGATGAACACCCTTGAACCAATTGAAGCTGGGTCCATTGTGTGCCACCCAATCATTTGAGGTATAGTTCCAATAGGCCCAACATATATGGACCTCAAAACTCTCTAAATGCACCCAAAGATTTCATCACTGCACCCAGCTACTCTATACACTTGGACCCAAATTCAAATGTAAGCCCCCCTCTGGCACTAAAATTTTAAAAACCGAACTGGTCCAACTACCTTTCAAATTATAGGATTGAAGATAATGGATTGATGAGGGGATCCTCTGTCAGCGTCATTAGCCCTCTCTCTCCTACTCCTACAGCCCTCTTCTGATTGGCTTCACCAACTTCTTCCCTTCCAAGGTAAGATTTTCAATTTTCAAATTTCATGTCTGAATTATCAACAAAAATTTGTACAGCATTGTAAGACTGGTGCTTTCTTCTTAGCAACCAAACCAAGCAGACAAGACACTCTCCAGCTCATATGGCGTCAACAATTGTTAACGCGGGACCCATCCAGGGTCTGGATTACGTCGGTCTCAGACCCGCAAAACCTCTGAAGCTGAATTCGGGTCGGATCCAGATCAAGACCCGCCCGCAGCGCCTCTTCACCGTAAGAGCCAGCGACGGCGATGTGCCCATCGGGAAGACCCGACTGAGTGACGCCGAATGCGAGGCCGCCGTCGTCGCCGGAAACGTGCCGCATGCGCCTCCGGCGCCGCCTAAACCCGCTGCCCCAGCGGGAACTCCAGTGGTGCCTTTGCTGGTGAGTAGCTTAATAAAAGTTAAAACCTTTTCTCTATTTTCGTGTTCAAAATTCGGAACTTGGGTTTGGGTTTTTTATGGGTTTCGTTTTGTAGCTTAAGAGCTTTTTCTATATTTTCATATTTGAAAAAAAAAATGTGAAATTTCGGTTGTGGGTTTTGAATATCAGCCGATCAATCGCAGACCTCGTCGTAACCGAAGGTCGCCTGCTCTGAGGTCGGCGTTTCAGGAAACAAGCTTGTCACCTGCGAATTTTGTGTACCCACTTTTTATTCATGAAGGTTGGTGCTTGCTGGTGATTTTACTATGTGTTCATGCTTAGACCTCTGTAAATTTTACATGGCGCGCAATTTTTGCAGGTCAAGAAGACACGCCTATTGGAGCTATGCCTGGATGTTATAGGCTTGGATGGAGACATGGGCTTGTGGAAGAGGTGAAGTAGCTTAGCTCTATCTCGGTAGCACTTATCTTGTTGTTCTGTTTAAGCTTCTTGCTAAGTGGATGGCTTAATGTGAATGTTAGTATCATGCTTTTTCTAAAGATGATATTTTCATTGGTTTTTGGAATCACCGTTTCTAAGTAAGCCTTGTGTGGAGCAGGTTTCAAAGGCTCGAGATGTTGGTGTCAATAGCATTGTGCTCTTCCCCAAAGTTCCAGATGCTTTGAAGGTTTTACTCTTGTGCTTTTGCTTGACTATTCTGTAGAGTAACTATTTTGTAGAGTGATGTAATATAATTGGATTGGTTTTGCCTGTTAGAATTCAACAGGTGATGAAGCCTACAACGATAATGGTTTAGTGCCTCGAGCAATAAGGTTGCTTAAGGACAAATACCCTGATCTTGTAAGTCTGTGTACTTTGTTTAGCCTTTCAAGTCAAATTGGCTTTATGCATTATAGGTGCATGGAAGAAATTCATTTTGTTAATATTGTTGTGGTCATCAGGTTATCTACACCGATGTTGCTTTAGATCCATACTCCTCTGATGGGCATGATGGTATCGTTAGAGAAGATGGTAAGGCAAATATGCCATGAGAAATGCTCTTTCCAGAAGAGGTTATTTTCCATTCATACATACATTGTGTAATTAATTGCAATACTTATTCCTGATGCTGTAGGAGTTATACTGAATGATGAGACAGTACATCAATTATGTAAGCAAGCTGTTGCCCAGGTAATCATGGCAGATTAAGTCCTAAGTAATTTCTAAAATTGTAATCATATGAAATGTAAATATATCAGTAACCTACTGTTTGGCGTGTTTACTTCCATCATCAGGCCCGAGCTGGAGCAGATGTTGTCAGTCCCAGTGACATGATGGATGGTCGTGTGGGAGCTCTTCGAACTGCTCTTGATGCTGAAGGTTTTCAGCATGTATCTATCATGTCCTATACGGCAAAGTAATTTGATATTGTCTCTACAATTTTTTTCCCCTTCTTTTGCTGTTTCATTATTTTTTAAGATCCCTTACCCAGATACACACTTTTGGTCATTTCTTACATAAACTTTATCAAGCTGCATTTGCTGAGATTTATACTTGCATTTAATGTTCTTTCTGTCATTACGTGTCACAAAAAATTTCAGTGAGTTGGATAGCGGTGGTGGATTGGTATAATTCGGTCTTTTTTGCTGTTTTAACATGCTGATCTCTACTATGTTGCAAACAGGTATGCAAGTTCATTTTATGGTCCATTCCGAGAAGCATTGGACTCGAATCCACGTTTTGGTGACAAAAAAACGTATGTAGTTCATCGAAGTTAAACCTTATGCTAATTTCATTTATGCAATGAGGCTGGTGCTGACTTGGCATATAAATCTGGCTTGAAAAACAAAAGTTATCAGATGAACCCAGCAAATTACAGAGAGGCTCTGATTGAGGCACGTGAAGACGAGTCTGAAGGAGCTGATATCCTCTTGGTTAGTATCGCATTCTTTGGATATTTGTCCATATTTACTTAATGGCAGAGACTCTAGTTCTAAAATTATGCAATGGTTCACAGGTGAAGCCTGGTCTACCATATTTGGATATCATAAGATTACTCCGGGATAGCTCTCCTTTACCAATAGCTGCATATCAGGTGAATCTTGTCATGAACGACCTCCTCACTTCATTGTTTCATTCAAGAACAGAAAGTTTATTCTCTCCTTATCCCATTTTAAGCTTTGAAACCACATTTTACTTGAAGCTATACGCTTGACAAGAGTATGGTAAAGGTTTTAGCTGGTGTTACAAATGTTATTGTTTCCTTTAGTGTGTAATTGGTTGTTCAACTAGAATCTCCATTCCTGCCGCCTTAACTTCCTGGGCCCTTGTCTGCAAAATCATAATGCAGGTTTCGGGTGAGTATTCAATGATCAAGGCTGGCGGGGTTCTCAAAATGATTGACGAAGAAAAGGTTATGATGGAATCCCTTATGTGTCTACGAAGGGCTGGAGCTGACGTAATCCTTACATATTTTGCCCTGCAAGCTGCCAGAAGTTTGTGCGGTGAGAAGAGGTGAGGCTTGTAAACTAGATTATTGGTGAGAAGAGGTGAGGCTTGTAAACTAGATTATTGTTTATTCAGGAAAACCATGGAAGCTTTCTTCTAGAGCTTGATTGTACGTTTTAGTACAACGAAGTTGAGTTGTAAACGAATGTGATTGAATAAGAGATGTTTCAAGTAAAACTATATATATGTTCAATCTCTTAAAGTATAATGTGGACCCCACCGCCGATAATCACATATATTTTAACACTTGACTGTAAAAAGGAGAAAAAAAGAAAAAGGTTTTCTTACTGGATAATGTTTTTCATATCATTCTTACGAAAATTATTGGTGTTGAGACTTGAATTATTATACATTGGAGAAACTTTGTGCTTGTGAAATGTTAGTGGAGTTGGTGTGATTTAGGATGATGCATGCGACACGATATGACAAATGGTGTCACAATCATTTCATTATCATGATGATGATGACCCTAGATTTAGAAATCTAAAATCAAATTATTGTTTGCAACTTACAACATTAACCACTAACGATCAGAAAATGCTCTACTGGATCCTTTTTACATGATGAAAAAGGGACAAATCTTACCCTGTACTAGCCCTCCTAAACCCTAAGACCAAAATTTAAAGAGCACAACCTAAAAGCATTTTATGGATTTCATGCTTTGTGCCCATTGAAAACAACCAGAGTCGTATATTTGCATTAACAGCAGCTCGTGGGTTTTACTAAAACCACCCATCAGTGATCTCATCTCACACATGCTCATTGAGATACCTTTCAGCTATGGTGGCATGAGTGGCTGCCCCAATTGGCAAAACGTCTTCATCAATGAAAAAGTAGGGTGAGTGGCCTGTGTGTGTGGACCCCAATGTCTCATTCCTTATCCCTATATAGAAGAAGCCAGCGGGGATGACCTCTGAGTAGAAGGAGAAGTCCTCAGCACCCATCATGGGTGGAACCACCCTGAAGTTGGCTGGACCCAGCAAACCCATGGCCACCTTCCTCACGTGCTCATGCATCTTGTCATCGTTCACGGTCGGGGGATATATGGTGCTCTGGTTTTTAAAGAAGTCCACTGTTGCTGAGCATCTGTAAACGCTTGCCTGCTCCACAATCACCTGTTTGTGATCATCCAGATTAATTGTCAGTTTAATGGTCCAAGATTTGTTAGTTAAGATTTGTAAGTTTATTTGTGGCTTTTGCGCGAGTCGGGACTTAGAACAGATAGCTGAGAGAATGTGTTTGATGACAAACCTCTTCAATTCTTTGAAGAAGTCGGTAGAAGCTTGTGTTGGAGAAAGCCCTGAGAGTGCCACCAAGTACCACAGTGTTGGGTATCATGCCAAGATCATCACCTCCATTGAATGCAGTAACAGACACAACCTGAGTGGTCAAAAGATGAGTACAAATGGGCAACATGTATGGGGAGAGAGAGAGAGAGAGAGACAGAGAGATCAAATGGCATAATGTACCTGCGAGTCCAAAGGGTTGGATTCGCGGGACACAATGCCCTGCAAGCTGATGACGGCCGCGGCGGCTGCTAAAACAGGTTCAACGGAGGAGTGTGGGTTTCCAGCGCGGCCGGTGATAACAGCTTTGAAGAAGCCACAGCCAGCTAGCAAAGCACCTGACCGTGACCCAATGATGCCTGTAGGGTGCTCATGGGATACATGAGCTGCAAATATGGCCTCCACGTCCTCCAAAGCTCCATCTCCAATCATTCGCTTTGCACCATTACCAGCTTCCTCTGCTGGCTGAAATATCAATACTACTGTTCCCTGTGAGTGCAAACGAGCAATTTTATCAAGGAGTGTGCAAGTATATTTGTGGTCCTATAATCCTATACCTAATTAACAATACTTTTCTCCATGAAGCAATTTGTTTGGTTACAAGTATAGTCCAACAATTTGACCCATCAGCCAGCCATCGGTTTAAGCATTATAGATCCACGACCAGCAACAACAGAGAACAGACAGGAACAAGGATTATTATATTCTTATTCCATTTCATAACGTTAATTTAAGATTCCTCACTCAGACCGGCACACCCTAATTGATCCACGTGCTTCAGCCACACTCCAAGACAAAAACAAAAGGTTTAATATTCTATCCGTGGCCTCCATCCCTCTACTGCTCCTCTTTACTTTCCCACCTCTCCTCCCAGACCTTCATACAACCATTTTTGATTAATTATGCGTCATAATTAAGGGTCGCTTAATGAGAAATTAACAAGTTGCCGTTCAATAATTAATTAGCCTAGTGTTTCCGTATTTTTTCTACTTCTAGAATTCACCTGGACTTGGTGGTTGTGTGCACATGTTAAGCCATGATATGCATAGAAGAAAATCTCTGTCCATAATGTCAAAGTTCAAACATCACATGACAAGGATGATATGTGTGACAATGTTCTACCCAAAATATCGAAGTAAAAACTACTTTAATGACACACCAACTCAACAAGGAATCTTAAAACTATCTGCCTGCTCCTTTGCAAATCAATGCTATCCATACAATACGGACATGTGACATGTACTCTTTCAAAAAAAGTTTTTGACCCTTAAGAATCTGACATGAGTAAAAAGGAAAAAGAAAGAAGAAAGAAGATTATAATGATTTCATCATGGACTGCAATTAGAGCACCTTTCAACTACCCAAAGGACAACTGATAACAAACAAACACAGGATCTCAGGTGCAAGGAGAACTACTCTTAATCGCTTGAGTTATAAACCTATAAAATAATGTCATTAAGTGAAAGTTTAACGACAAAAAATTAAGAGAACAGAAAATACCCTTAATGAGAGAGGAAATATAATAATCAGTGGAAGAGAAATATGCTTGTAATTTATTTTTTCTTCTCCCGTTATGTAAGAAAAAATAAATGGAGGCAAAGACATAAGGAGTTTCAATTCAAAGATCAGCACATGTGAAGAATGATGAAGGAAATGACAAAACTATGGAGCTCAAAGGAGGCATCGGGAATCGTGTTCATGACCACAATTTTTAATGCAACCCTACCCCTTTGCAAGCCTAGCCATAACTCAAAGTAAAGGAAAAAGACAAAAATCTGCCACATTTGGCCAAAAGTTTCGCCAAATAAAGAGGCTTTTAAATAAATAAAAGTTTTAAATTTAAATAAATAAATAAAAGGCATCTAGTTTTTTTTTTTGGACGAAGGTATCTATCTTTAACGTGGCTGCCATTTGTTCCTCGGTATGTTGCACACACATGCATAAAATTAAAATAATTTCAACTTCAATTAAGCAAGAAATTAGACTAATTAGTGAAAGAAATTATTGGTTGGAAACTAACTTACCTTCAAAAGATGCTCACGGCTCTTCAAGATCTTGGCAGCACCAATGAGCATTGTCACATGCGCATCGTGCCCACAAGCATGCATTTTGCCGGCTACTTTGCTCTTGTGCTCCCATTCCACAGCTTCCTACAATTTGTTTATTAATACTCCCCATATTAGAACAAATTTTGCCAATTTTCTTCTCAATGTCTTAGGTTGAGACAGTTTTATTTTAATGAGACGCACAAAAATTGACATTCATTACTCGTGGAAACGTGATTAATCTTTTTTTAACTCCATATTTTCTCTCTCTATCTCTAAATCACGTACTTTCTAACATTTACGTACTTCAAAGAATCGAGAATCTAATGATCTGTCAAGTACAAGTCAAGTACATATATCTTGTTTCTAGAATGCATACCAACTAAAAAATGTACACGATACATTCATTAGACCTCGTAAATTTTATTTTCTGTGTCAGTATTAAAAAAGGGCAAAAAAAAAGTTAAACATTCTAGGTTTGTTCTTTGTCAAAACACTTTAGGTTAATTTCACCATTAACATCTCAAATGAATCAAATGAATGCTTCTTTCCCAGATTCTAGAAATTCTAATGCAAATCTATTGCCTTCATAACCAATCTAAGAGAATACCGTCTCAAATTCCTTTCCAAAAACTGAAAAATAGAAAGGTTTTTTCAATATAAAATTTTTTTCTAAAAGAAAAAAGAAGAGAGAGAGAGAAAAAGAACAGTTCATGCGTCATGTACACTGCAGACACCTGTACTCAACTTAAAGTCTAAGCAAAAAATACCTGAATAGGAAGAGCATCCATGTCAGCTCTGACGGCGACGAAAGGCGGACCTCCGGTTCCGATCCAAGCCCGAATTCCGGTCTTGGCCAAAGGAAACCGGTATCCGATGTCCAACCGGTCCAGCTCCTCCCGAACCAACCGGCTCGTCTCGAACTCCTCGAACGCCAGCTCCGGATGCTCGTGGATCCTCCGCCGGATCATCTTCAGCCACTCCACGTTCTCCGGCCGCTTCGCGAAGCTCAGCACCTCTTCCGAGCAGGCCTCCGTCCAAACCTCGCAGCTCCGGTGAGATGAGGCCGTCGGGGAGGTCAGGGCGTGGAGGCTCCGGTTCTTGTTGGCTTCGGTGGTTGGCTTGCAGCTGAGACAACAGTCTTCCACGTCGAAGAACGGGTGGGCGTGATCACACGGCGTCGTTTCAGCTTGTGAAATTAAAGAACCGAGGAGGAACAGGGAGATTATTAATATTGAATTTGTGGGAATTAATTTTGTTAAGAATTGATTAAGTTTCATTTTGAGCGAAGGAGAGATAAGGGTTTGGGGATGGGATTATGGAAAATGTGTGAGAGAGAGAGAGAGAGAGAAAAATGAGGGGAGTTGAAGTTATGGGAGTGCCAGAGGAGGGAGGTATTTGAGCACGTGGGGATAAAGAGGGCCTCGGCGACTGAGGGAGGGAGGGAGGGAGGGAGGGAATTTAAGCACGTGGATACAGAATATGATTATTTAATTAATTAATTAATTTATTTATTGAACGAAGGAGCTGGGAAAAGGAGCACTCGCGACTCATGAGTGATGGCGTCGAAATTCCAACGCCAAGTTGTGGGCTCCACCCCTCTTCTACTTTTTCTGCAGTGAAGACTTTCCGCATCAAAATGTCTTATTACCGCTCTTTCCTTCTTTTCTATCCTCAACAGAAGTTACCTTCTTTGTTTGTTTTTTTTTCCCCATGAAAAAAGGATTATTTATTTATTTATATATATAACCTAGTCACTTCATCATGGCCATAAAGTACCAATCAATAGTAGATTTACTGTAACCAAGCAACAATATCTCAAAATGTAGCTAGCAAGATGATACACATTCAAAGTTAATTCAAATCCATGATAAAGACAATAGATATGTCAAAGGTAGATCATATCGACATAGATCAACCAAAAGTCAAAGAATATTGAAAATCCGAAGAACCCCGGATATAAAGCGCTTTCTCTCAGTATTAGGATTTTTTTTAGTGTCCATTTATGTCTCATCTGCTTTTTTTGGGGAGTTGTTTTTAAAATTACCTCTCTTTCAAATTATATAAGTTTTTCTTCTATTTCATATGACATTTCAGAAAAACAAAATGTTAAGGGCATGCATCCTTTATTTGATTTTGTATAGTTGGATTGTCAACGTCAACTTGTCGCATTCCTATATCAATGAAAAACAAATGTGGAGCTCGAGGAAAAAAGAATTTGCAATAAATTAACATGAAGATCTGAAGGTTTTTTTCATTGGTGTCCAATAGAAAAAAATATGTATATATATATATATTATTTTTTTCTTTTTCATTTGTTGTACAAATTTTGTTATCTTCCTTTGCAGAGTCATGTTGTTTGATGTTCCGGTTGGTTTTATGTGGCAAATGTGTCTTCGCAGTTCGCACTCTGTGGGGTGTGGTTGGAAGAACACCTTATTGTCTACTTATTGTTTTGGCCATTGTGAGTGGTCCTTTGTAGCTAAAATTCATGAATGCAATTTCTTTTTTTCCTTATTTTTTTTAATACAAGAAAAAATATATATATGATGATGAATCAAACACACAAACACGACACACATCAAATACAAAATTTAATTCTTTTCTTAATCTCATATTAACAGTAACAAACATGGAGTTTAGGCAGAAGTACTAATTAAACAAATAAACGTAGGTTACCCCACTTATTCCACATCAGATATTTATAAAATGTGTGACATTTTCTACTCTCTTGTGAGAATATAAGACAACCTCTTTAATCACGTAAATCGCATGAAATTATAAATGTTTGAAATTTGATCATCGCTTACTTTCTCATTAAATCAAAAGTTTCTGAAACCAAATCCCAAAATAACACAAGTGCAAGATCGCTTGTCACTCGGAGTGAAGCCCCCACGATCACTATACTTCAACTTACATGGAGTTTAATTACAAGGACAAGTAAAATGTCCCATCAAAGTAAAAATTAAGGACATATGTTTGTTTGGACTAGAAGGCTAGTGGCTAGCTATAGGATAAATTAATCCAAATGACTCGTTGAGATTATATAAATCAAACTCATTCTTACTGAATGCGAAGTTCTTGCACGTAGTAGTCGATTGGGAATTCAAACTTGATACCTATTTCAATATTAAGAAATAATGAACCATTAATTAACCTGGTGCTAATTGGGTACAGGCTACTGTGGCTGTGGGAGAAAAACAAAAGGGAGGACCATGTGGATATTACCTTCTCTCTTTTTTGGGGGGTGATGGTCCACTTGAATTATAATCTGACCGTCACTGACTGATAATCTGGCTTGTCCGTGGTTATTTAATGCTATATATAGTAAGAAACAGTTTTCTTTTATTTATAGCAATCTGTCAAGGGCTCATCAAACCCATATTTGTCTTGTTTTGCTCCACGACGTGATACTTTTTGAAAAATATATAAAGGGTGAATTTCACTTTACTATTAGCAAGTTTCTCAAAATTCTGACTTTAATATCCAAATTTTTTTCTTTTCACTTTGATTCCCAACGTTTGCTTTTATTATCAATTTCATACCTCCGTCTATGTTACTGTCAGAATCCCAGTTAAACGTTGACGTGTCCTTGTTGTGCCTCACCACTCATCATCAATGTGTCCTTGTTGCTGTGGTATATCTGACACATTAATTATTTTAAAAAATTATAAAATCTTAAAAACAATTAAAATAAATAATAATAAATAAAAACTCTATCCATCTTTCTCTCTCTTTGCCAATCTCTCTACTAGAATTATCCATAAAATATAAAAAAACAAATGCAGAAGGAACAAAAATCAATGGATGGAAAGAGAGAGAAGAAAGAAACTGAGCTTCAGAGAAAAAAAAAAAAAAAGGTAAATTTTTGTTTGGATAATTCAAGGAGAGAGAAAATAGATATATATTTTTTATGAGATTTTTGTAGAAATGTCACCTGAATTTATACATTAGTTTTAATTTTTTATCTTAAAGAAAAATTTAAGAGAAATGCCACCTTAATTTTTCCAAATCCATGATTTGTTATTTGACTTTAACATCATCCAATTTTTCATTAATTTTAAATGGTATTTCAAATTTCCATTTTCTAGAGAATTTTAAAAATTAAAAATTAAAAAATTGTATTTTAAAAAAAATCTAACCTTCCCCTATCCCATGCTCGGCACCGGCGGCTCCGACTAGCCTTGTTCACCTTGAAATCCATTCCTCTTCCCTCTTCACAGCACCTTCCTCATTCTCTCTCTACCATGGAACACCTACCCTCCTCCACACACAAATTCCCTTAGCCCTCCCAAACCGAGTCCACCTTTTTCTTTTTCTTTTTAGTATTTTTCCATTTGCATATTGAAAATTTGTGGATGGAGAGAGAGAGAGACAGAGAGAGAGAGAAGTTGGGGGAGGGTGGTCCTATGCAATGTGTTTTGGGGGTAGGTCAGGGAGAAAGGGAGAGAGAGGTCTCTTTTTTCTCTCTTTTTTTTCTTGAAAATGGAAAGACTAAAATACCCTTAAAATGGATGGAAAATTGGATGGTGTTAAAGTCAGATGAAAAATAATGAATTTTGAAAAATTAAGGTGACATTTCTCTTAAATTTTTCATTAAGGTGACAAATTGAAATTGAGGTATAAGTTCATGTGATATTTCTACAAAAAGCCATTTTTTTATTAATTACTTTTGGATGGACAATTTACCTTGTCAGTTTTTTCGTGGGAGTTTATATAGTGTGGGACCCATTTGAGACACTTTGGTGATGAGTGGTGGGCCATAGTAAGGACATGTCCACGTTTAACTGAGATCCTAACGGCAACATGGACAAAGGTAAGAAATTGATAGTAAAAGTAAACATTGGGAATGAGAGTGAGAAAAAAACTCCGAGTATCAAAGTCAGAATTTTGGGAAACATACGGGTAGTAAAGTGAAATTTACCCTAAAATAAAAGTTGTGCTAGAATGAGTCGAGTAGCGTGACGTTGTGTTAGAATCAATCGTGCACGTAATACTTTTATTTTTATTTTATTTCGGATAAATTTTCACCATTTTTAATATCGAATGAAAGATTTAGGGGTAAGCTTTAGATAAGCGCAACTTTTAATTTATAAAATCTTAAAGTAAATTTCATATACTTACATTCATTCACAAATCATACGTATCAGCTAAACTCGAGCATTTTTTTTAAGGGAACTGATTTTCCCACTTCCATTTTCTCTACTTGCACTCCTTTTTATTTGCTAATACCTTTTAATCAACTTTGTTGTTTCTCTTTCCTATTCTACCCCTATCTTGAATTAAGGTTAACTAAAATTAAGAAAAGTTAACAAAAAATAAAACAAAAAATAATTAAAAAGAAAAGAAAAGAAGTCACAACCTCTTTTCTACTTAATTGTGTCCTTCCCACTTCTCCTACCTAGAGCTACTTTTAGAGAAATTCATGGAATATAACAATCATTCTCCTACCCAAAGCAAATACTCTTTAATTATTGGTGAAAGGTTAGCTATGATGAAGACCAAACATTAGAGTCTGAGTTACAGAGGATTTTAGACATTCGTGTTGGTCATATAATTTGGTTTGAATGCATAACACGCAGGGTCTCCATAATCCTGCTGTTGAAAAGTGAAAGGGGGTCTTGTTGGTTTTGGGGTTTAGATGCTACTGGATGTTCCAAGGACTATTTGCTATTGGAAAGGAGGGTTCCAACAACAAATAAAATTTGTTTTCTGTTTCTTTGTGAAGGCCTGACCTCTTCACTGTAACCGGACCCAAAAGCCTCCCTTGAGATAGCTTGAACCCGCAACCCAACAAAATGAGAACTTTGACTGATTTTGAGAAATCCACTTCAATTATTTGGTTTTCTGATTAAAGTAGGGTTATTAACAACTGGGTGCATCTCCGGGATGAACGCAGAGATTGCAAGGGCTTCCATGGAAGACGCAAAGTAAAGAGAAAGAGAGTGAATTTAGCATTTGTCTAGGTGTAGTGCACTCTACAGAGACAAAATTGAGTGGGCGATTTTGGGTTTAGAGATGGCGATTGTTTAGGTTCTCTTACGTTGTGTGCCCCCAAAATATGTACTTTTGTCTGTTTTTGGTAGTGGCATGCAATTCAGGTAAGTTTGGGCAGCGCCGCCAACCCAAGGTGATAATTTAGATCCTAAAACTAGACCTAATAACACGATAAAGGAGAAAAGACGTTGTAACTTCTTTTCTTTTCTTTTTTGTTTATATTTTATTTTATGTTAATTTTTCTTAATTTTAGTTATCAAAACCTTAATTTAAGAGTAGAATAGGAAAGTGAAATAACAAAAAAGAACTAAGTTTATTTAAAAATATTAAAAAATAAAAGAGAATGAAAGTAGAGAAAATAGGAATGAAAAAATCAGCTCTATTTTTTAATTGCACAAAACTTGAACTTAGAACATTAACTTTACAGTTTAACTGCCCACCTTTATATCATTAAACTACTCATTCAAGTTAAATAAAGAATCAATTACGCATAACACGCCAGAAGAATGCGGCCCTCCTTCCAGAAGAGACAAATGTCTTGAATGAATAAAAGTTAAGCTAATAAGATGACCCTGATGGATGATGTGCTTTAAGATGATTAATTTTGCTCTAACACTGTTTATAATTATATTATTTTTTATATTCCCGAGATATTGCGGAGTTTGACTTTTCTCTATCTTTTATTGTTCTTATGATTTTTTTTATTTACTTTTTTTTTGTGAGATATTTCGGGGCTCCACATTTAGTATTATTATCGTTTGTATTGTAAAATCATGATGAATAGCTTTGTACATGAACCTGTTTAGAAAAAAAAGCTTTAGCCGCCCACTATTGAAGAGTACTCATTGAGTCACCCAAGTAATCATAAAACATGGGTACGTTCTAATATTGTGCGAGGGGTTATATCTTGCTTTATTTTGAAAAAAGAAAAGGGACATTTTAGAAAAAGCAAAAGGAGAGAGAAAAATTTTAAAAGAAGCAAAAATGCCCTTATTTATTTTTAGATTTCCTAAGGAATCCAATACATTTGCATGTCTTTGATTTGAAAGTTGAGCCGTTTTTTTGTCTTTTTTGAAAAAGTTTTGGCTTTTTCCAAAAGTGAAATTTTTTTTATGTCTAAAACCTAAAAAACCTAAAAGAAAATGAGTTTATTATCTGACATTTCCATTCTACACTTCAATATTGTGCTCATCATTCTCGTCACGTCACGACCATCGAATTTGAAAAGAGTTGTAATATGAGTATTTTATTGTCACACCAAAAAGTTAAGGCAAGATGCGAAGCGAAAAGTTGTCCCGTATTAGAAAGTTAAGAAAGAAAGTGAATTGAAGAGTTGTTCCACATCATAAAATGAAGAGATAATATTGAATAAAGAGTTGTCTCACAGCGGAAACTTAAGAGACCTCACATGTTGCGCTCGTATGCTTGAATTAATGGATTCGATGGTTCCTAAAATGAATTGAAATCTTCAACCAAAAAGAAAAGAAAAGAAAAGAAACTATTGACATCGATGGACCATGTACATATGTAGTTGCACAGCATGTAATCAACACATGAATAAGGACGGCGGCTGTTCCTCTCTGAATTATTGCATGATTATTTAAAGTGGTGGTGGCTGTGTTTAGATAAAGGCATGGGAAAAGAACCTGTAGCGACAGTTACTTGATAGGACTTGAGAAAGCTAACCAACAATAGCAGCGCCGCACGTTTGATGGCACACGCCAAACAAATCAAATTGAAGACCACAAAATATTGCATACGAGAATTGGTTTGAAAACACGATCGACTTAATTCGGATACCAAGTTGCAAATTTGATTTTGCTTCTTCCTCTCTTCTCTGCCTCATCCCTTTCACAACTTTGCATGGTTGGCTTGAAAGTGATTGAAGCCCTCCTTCCGGCCATTTGTTTTGGCATGGGAATTAGTTCCGTGTACAATTCAAGTGCATATATATATATATATATATATATGCACTTTGAATGAGTATGTACAAAATAGACGGTTTGGATTAGTGAAATACAATCCAGAGTGGGACCTACAAGAGGTGTCCCTCAAATAAGCTTATTTGAGGGATCCCTCAATAGAAGCTCTCTGTATATATATATATACAAGCCGTGATTTAATACATATATTTAAATTTTTTAGGTTGATTGTATCAATAGTGTTATTAATTTACTTATATGTTAATATACGTATATTTTATTAGTATTATATTTTAAAGTGTAAAACTATTCATCTATGTTCTTATACGTGAATTAATAATACTATGTGACGGTAGTACATTCACACTTGAACTTAAAAGTTACCCTTTTGAACACATTAAAACTAGTTATATGAAAGAGCCCTACCTACCTTTTTTGTGTGGAGCACCTTTACTATTGAGATGGATAATCATATACTAAACTCACATACACTATACGAATGCTAGGAAGACTCAAACTCAAAACTTTGCACGAGGAAGCAATTACTCTACGAATGCTACCTACCTAACATCTTTAAGAACACAAATGTGACGAATTTTCTTCGCTGAAGGAGGGTAAGGCCAAGAGCTCCTTTTAACTGAATAGACATTCTAGCACAAGATTTATGTTACAATAAGAGTCATTGTCAGAAGTTGTTTTCATATAAACATCCATAGCGTGGTTGATAAAGAATAAACAAAAGTGGTTTTTGAAGTTACAAAATGACTTAAGGCTCGTTTGTGACTGCTTCTCTAAGAAGCACTTCTGCTCATAAACACTTCTAATATAAGCGTTTTTATTATAAAGTTGTTGAAAATTTCATAAAAAATCGAAGTGCTTCTTGAAAAAGCAGTTGGGAGCGTATGTTTTTTTTTCTTCAGAAAACGCTTATATGGCCCAAAAACACTTCTAAACTTTTCTACCAAACACTGTCAGAAATACTTTCGGTTGTCAAAAAGCGCTTTTACCCCTTCCAGAAGCGCTCCTAAACGAGCCCTTACTTCCTAGAGAAACACGCATACAAATAGGTTTCCTTATACAAGAAATATTTGAATTTTCAACATGCAACAAAAAAGAGGTGCCGGGTAATCCATATGTAATTAAGAACAATTTTTAAAGAGAACAATAATTATGTTAACGAAGTTAAGGAGACAAAAACAAACCTCTAATCACAACCCAATTGATAATAGAGGAATACTAGCAACCTTCTCTCTAACATTCTCCTTTGGACCTTCTTTCTTTTTTCCTTGACATGTGTTATTCTTTTTACACTTAAAACAATGTCATTAATATATATTACACAATCTGACTTTTGCTTTCTAAGTTTACCCTTATTAAATGTATTCAATTTATCCAAAAAAAAATTCACAAGTTTCTTACCATCATATTAATTTTTTTCTAACGTTAATTATTTTTTTAATATAAAAATATATGCTTTTAAGAGGAAATGTCCCTTTTTTTAATTTATAATTTATAACACAAAGGGTTTATATAGGAAAAAAGAAGAAGAAGTCCTTTGTGTTAAAAAAGAAGAGGGGATATTTCCTCTTCTTCTTTTTTAAACAGACATTTTCTTTAAAAAAAAACAATTGACATTTAAAAATAATAATAATAGGATGGTAAGAAAGTTGTGAATTTTTATGTGGATAAATTGAATACATTTAATAGTGATAAACTTGTAAAGCAAAAGTTAACTTGTATAATATATTAATGACATTATTTTAAATGTAAGGAGAATGACACGTATCAAGCAAAAAAAGGAGAATGTTACTAGCATTTCCCTTGTTGATATATCAATAGACACGGAATATTCCTCGTAGGTCCATAACACAGAATATTACTCTTAAATTTATGATATATCAGTTTTTTTAAGACCCAAATTAATAAAATTAGGTGACCATGTGAACGTTGCACTAAAAACTCACTTTTCATATGTATAAGAGCTTCAACTACGTGTGGAAAATGTGTGTTGCAGACATTTTTCATTTCTGGAAACGATGTAACGAGGATCCTTGTCACACAGTTCATGCTGTCACCACCTTATTTGTCACCGACTTCGAGATTTCGTTTTCATGCTCATTTTCTAGCATATGGTTAATAATGTTCATCATCCCTTCTTCCACGCAACAAATATTCAAACGAATCTGGAGGTGAAAGACCTAATAATGGCTAGTGGCCCTAGCAAGCTAGCACATTTCAAAAACGTGTGATAAATTTTCTTCTGCTAAGGTCACGTCATGCTAAAGCACCTCTCTGACATTGGGAGACAACCGTACAAAGAAAAAAGCGTAATACAACGGTTGCATATCTCTACCCCCTTATACACGACGACTTAGTGCTCGGTCGAGTTTAGGA
>NC_024127.1:7109399-7123102 GCF_000346735.1 Prunus mume
ATCTCTCTCTCCTCTTCTTTCTCCTCCTCCTCACTCCTACGTGTGAAGAGCAAAAGACAAAAAAAGAAGTCTACATTCCGTTACATACAAAATTCTTCGTTCAAAGTCTTGAGCAAAAATAAAAAATGAGGTCTATGTACTCGCTACTCATGCATAAAGAATATTTTTATTTTTCTACATGAAAAAATATTTGAAAAAACTTATGCCAGTTTGATAACTATTTCAATTTTAGTTTTTAGTGTTCATTTTTGTGTTAGTAATTGGATTAAAGGTTTTTATGTTAATTTGGGTGTTGGGTCAGTGATTGAGGCTGAGTTATGGGGAATTTTTTGGGGGCTCCATTTAGCTTGGGAAGCTGGGTTTCGAAGCGTGGAGGTTGAATGTGACTCTAAGTCTGTTGTGGTTCTGTTACAAAATCCTCCTAGTCATACTCATTCTCTTTTTAGCATTATCAATTGCTGCTATTTGCTGATTCAAAAGGAGTTTTGCTGTTCTGTCAAGCACATTTTTTGGGAGCATAATTTTGTTGCTGATTCTTTGGCTTCTATGAGCCATGATCTTCCCTTGGGTTTGCATATTTTGGATTCAGGGCCTGGTGTGGTTGTGGAGCTTCTTGCTGCTGATGCCAGAAGCTTGGCTCGTCCAAGGATGATTGTTGTGTAGTTCTTTTTGTGTTGTTTGGGCTTCGGCCCCCTATTTTACCAAAAAAAGAGAGGGAGAATTGAAGTGAGGACAAGAGTAAAGATGAAATTGAGAGGGAACATGAGAGAGGAGGATGAGAGGGAGGAGTAATAAAAGTGAAAACTAAAACTAAAAACTAAAATCTATTTGAAATTGTTTTCACTTTCAAGTTCTTGTTTTCACTTTTGTTACTTCTCCCTCCCACTCTCTCTTTCAATCCTATTTTCATTTTCATTTTCCTCTATACTCTAGCACAAAAAATGAGAAAATAAATAAAATGAAATAGTTATCAAACGGGCTCTCAGTCACTAATAAGACAACCATTATTGGGCCTCAAAGCTTAAAGCTCCAGTTCATTACTACTTAAGGGCAAATACAAGACTGAACTTGGTGACCATAAAAAAAGGTCCACTGTTTAATGTCTAATGCTCGGAAAATATTTATGCAAGTGACAGTGTTATCTAATGGGAAAAAAAAGAAGGGGTCGCCTCGATGAGGAGCTCGGGTTGGTCGCACCTTGTGCCCTTGCTCATGGCAGGCCCTATAAAATACTAAATTTGGAGTGTAAGATAAATAGTGGTTCCGATGAAGTTGTGTACTAGGTGTTTGTGATAATAACAGTCTTGGAAGTTAGGTGCACGTAGAATTCCTCCAGAGTCATTTTCAACGTGCATCACATCGCAGCAACGCATTGGGTCAGTTGGCACAAAATTCTTAAGGCCTAAAGAAAACTTAGACGGACTTTGCTTGTCAAGTTCGTATGGGTTTTACTTGGGCTTTGTATCAACCCAAGTACATAAGCACCCACTTTCTCTAAAGCTGACCCAGAAATTGGGGAAGCAAGTGGAACGGTGTTTGTGACTTCCAAGAAGAATCATGTGTTCAATGCAACTTCTTGCATTTGGGGTGGGGAGGGAGTTGAATGGTTGGTTAGTGAAAAACGTGTGTGTTTGAGTACGCGTGTCATTCTTGCTAATAACAATTTAGTAATTAGTATAGTGACACTCAATTTTCATTTCATCATAAAAAAAATCTAAGCTTTTTAGCTAATAAATTATAATTCTTGGATTAAAAAAAGGAAAAATGCTCTATTAAGGATTTTATGTTAAAATTGGTTAAAGAATTCTAATTTTAGTCATTTGATTGCATGTATAATGCATATTAAATTCACTAACATATCTAATGGATGTCTGAGATTAAAAGTCTCATTAACTTAAAATCCTTACGGAGAAGCTCCTAAAAACAAGTTGTGTTAATGAGGAGAAAAAATTGAGCAAAAGAATGAGATGATGGTTTGGTTAACACTTTGGTTAAATTTTTTTTTTTGGCTCACACTTTGGTTAATTGTTTGAAAAAAAAAATCATAAAAAAATAAAGAAAGAATAACACTTGTTGCAAACAATGAGATAGTATATAGCACTTGTTTTGGTCAAATTACTAGTCTCCAGGACTTGAAACAGAGTCGGTGAGATATCAATCATCAGCTTCCAAAAATGAGTAGCAGAATCTCTGCGAAAACCAACACAAACCCAATGTCTCAGCAACAAGAAGAATTAAAGGAAGAAGAAGTGGGCAAGTTGGCTATAAGATTAGCCAATGCGGTGATCCTACCAATGGTTCTAAAGTCAGCCATTGAACTCAACATCATAGACATCATCTCCGCTGCAGGGGATGGCAAGTTCCTCTCACCTTCTGAGATTGCGGCTAGCCTTCCCACCAAGAACCCAAACGCCCCGGTTCTGCTGGACCGGATGCTGAGGCTTTTTACAAGCCATTCTATTCTCAAATGCTCGGTTCGAACCGGCCAAGATGGGAAGGTGGAGAGGCTGTATGGTGCTGGTGCTCTATGCAAGTTTCTTGTCAAGGATCAGCATGATGGAGTTGGGTCTGTTGGGCCTTTGCTTCTGCTGCATCATGATAAGGTCTTCATGGAGAGCTGGTATGTTTCAAGTAGGCTTTTGGGTTTGTTGGGATTTGGGGGTGTTGTTATTAGTTTTTCTTAGTGTGTTGATTAATTTTGTTGTTGGGGTTTTTGGGTAGCTACTAATTTTCAATATAAACTTGAATGTTTTATGTTTGCTGTTGCTGTTGTGTTGGGAATGTTTTATGTTCCTTTGTTTCTGCTGCACCATGATAAGGTCTTCATGGAGAGGTGGTTATGTTTTCAATTTGGGCTTTTGGGTTGGTTGGGATTGGGAGTGCTGTGAATTTTGCTTAGTGGGTTGATTAATTTTTTTTGTTGGGTGGCTACTGGCTTCGAATTTTACTAGAATGTTTTGTGTTTGATGTTGCTGTTGTGCTGGGAATGTTCTATGGTCTGGAATGTAACTAGATTCACTGTTTTAGACCATGAATTTGTTGTTTAGAATCAAGTAATGCTAACACTTCAAGTTAGATGTGTGTTTGATAAAATTTGTGTTTTTATGTGGATACTTTGGCATACCAATTATTTGTGACTTCCAGGTGCCACTTCAATGATGCAGTATTAGAAGGCGGAATTCCATTTAACAGGGCTTATGGAATGACAGCCTTTGAGTATCCAGAAACAGATGAGAGGTTCAATCGGGTATTCAACCAGGCCATGTCAAACCACACTACCTTAATCTTGAAGAAGATATTTGATGTTTATAAAGGGTTTGAAGGCCTCAATGTGTTGGTCGATGTGGGGGGTGGAATTGGTGTCACTCTCAATTTGATCACCACCAAGTACCCCCACATTAAGGGCATTAATTTTGATTTGCCACACGTTTTAGCTGATGCTCCTTCTTATCCAGGTACTGAATTATTTCTTGGTATTGGAACGTGCATTGGCAGTGTTCTACATGATTTGATTATGCATCAATGCTTAACTGCAAACTACGTTTCTTATCAATTCCGTGCTGCACGTATAAAAACTTAATGAAAGGTTTGTCATTGTGCAGGTGTGGAGCATGTTGGGGGAGATATGTTTGTAAGTGTTCCACAAGGAGATGCTATATTCATTAAGGTAAGGCCTCTGTGTTCTTGCTGTTATCCATCATTTAGTTGTCAGTAAATTTCCAAAATCACTGTATTCGTTTGCATACTTAAGTGCACTGGGTATATAAAGATCTTCTTCATGTTGAGCGGAATCAATGTGTTCCAATTTCTGGCCTTGCACCGACCATCCAATGGACCATGGACTATTTACATTGCACTTCAATTTTCTGTTGTGGTTGAACTCACTACTTTTGAGTGAAGTCCTGAGTGATTATCATCAAAATGATAATTATGTGCTGATTTAGATTACACATTGAGAAACCCCTCAAGAACTAGAGTCTATGGCCATGAATGTGACCACTAATATTCTCCTCTGATATATACTTAGGAAGAAGCTGTAGATGAAATTCCTTTTTTCTCTGGTGTAGGCTGTAGGCTGTTGTTTTAGTCTCATTTAGCCCCAAATGGATATAATTTGGCCGCAAAAAACTTCAAATGTTTTTATCTCGATTGTTGTGTTGACTTTGTTGATGAAACTTGCAGTGGATACTTCATGATTGGAGTGATGAGCATTGCTTGACACTTCTCAAGAACTGCTGCAAAGCTCTTCCCAGCTCTGGAAAAGTTATCATTGTGGAATCAATTCTTCCCGACATTCCTGACAGTAGTGTTACATCGAACATTGTCTGCGAGCAGGACTTACTCATGCTAACAGTAAACCCCGGAAACATGAATACGAGGACTTAGCAGTAAAATCTGGATTCTCTTCATGTGAAGTCATTTGCAATGCTTACAACAGCTGGATTATGGAGTTCCACAAAAACGCAAATCCCTAAAAGAAATTTGTAGTCACCTGATGCTCTTTGTAGCTTGGTTTTACATCGAAGAAGCTGTATGTTTTCTAATAATAGGTGGCCATCACAATGGTCTGATCAACTTGCGTCTAGCTGCAACGGTGGTCTGAGAAGCATGAAGAGCCCTCCTCTTGTGCCATTGCCAATGTAGTGGTTAGATGCCGGCTGAGTTCACTGAACATCAAGCCTAAACAGCTGTTAGGCTTTCTATTTTGTAAGGGAGTGGAACTTAATTGTGGACGGTTGATTGTATCTCTTGTCTTCATCGCTTTTCAGTTTGGTGGTTTGGTTTGCTAATGCTATGATCGTTTTCTTTGAGCAGGTAAATGCTTTCAACTATTTGAGCTATTACTTGCCATTTTTATTTTTTTAAAATTATTTATACTCGGGTGCATGGATAATTAGTCTTAACCACTCGAGTTATAAGTCTCTTGTTAAAAAATGCTATATTTTTATTCAACAACTTTCGTGGATGCTATTTGGACTCTTAATCTCTTTCAACAAGGGTAATGTGCCGCTAGACTAAATAATTATTGAACTAAATAATTATTGACGGACTATTTTGGAGTGCCAATAACTGATGGACTATTTTGGAGTGCTAATAATGCGCTCTTCATTTTTCTGTCTCCATAAATTGAAAGTATAGATGAGAATGAAACATCCATTCATTTGTGTATTAAAATTCAAAACAAATGAATTATTACCACATGTTTTAGTACAGTCCTACGGGTTTTAGAAGTTAGAATGAACATCACCCAGAAACGGGGAAAGGTTCATATCCGCAAATGAAAATTGGGCCGAAGCTGGGCCCAGTGGTTGATGGGTCAAATTTTTTTAAAGTCGGTTAAAAAAAACGGTCGTCTATCACCTAAGTCTCTCGCTCCATCTTCGTCCTCTGTCGTTCCTGTTTTTCCCTCATTTTCCCGAGAAAATCGGCAGCAAAGGCTTCATTTTTGCCAGGAGGAAAGAACCAGCCTTCATTCTCATGGCTTCAGGTATCTAATTCATCTCTTAAAGCTTCAATTTTGTAATCTTCTATTGGACTCGTCAACGGTCGAATTTTCGCGCCGTTTTTTTTGCAAAATATATACTTTTTGTATAATTGTGCGGAAAATTATGATTTCGATATTGAATTTTGGGACTTATTGCATAAATTATGAGGTTTCAAGTTCTGGGTAGTGTTTATTAGTCGAATATGCATTGTGGTCTGCGTTCTTAGAAATGTTTAAAACGAATTGGAGTTGGAATTCATTCACCACTAATTTGGTTGTTGTGAATTTGGAAAACAAATGGAATTGCGAGTTTTTGGAGTTCAATTTTGGTTATTTTTTCAGAAAATTGAATTCAACAGATAAGTTAAAAAATTTGCTTTGACCAAGTAATGTCTTGCAGATTTTGCTTTCAAAGTTCCAGCTGAACTTGAATCGGCTTTGCGGTTGAACACCGTTCAGTACTATATAACTAAGAGGCCGTGGCTTGGTATGTTTGTTAATTTCATGTTTCTTTCATGCTTCTTTCAAATTATGCTGCCCTGAGCACACACATACATGTACTTGTGTTGTGCATGTGTGCGTGTCAGGTATAAATTTAGTTATTGATGTACTTGTGTTGTGCATGTGTGCGCGTCAGGTAGATTGTCTATGATATCTTATTGTTCCCGGGTTTTCTGTTTCAGATCTTTATGGAATCAATGTGAGACCTGTTGCACCAGTTGGAAGTACAAGTAGAAAAGTACATGTTGATCCAGCGCTGTTGCACCGTACGTTACCGGATGAGCTGCTCTATGAGGTAATAACTGTGTTGAAATAGCTAGTTAAAACTTTGGTCAAGTCTTTAACACAAAGACATTGTTAGCGATGATGAGATTACAATATTCCTTTGCATTCTTCATCCATTACCTTGTGCTTGGTTTTGGAGAAAAATATAGAACAAGGGATATGACTAATAAATGTTTCAAATTATTTTTTTCTCAAACTATAGGTTTTATAATTGCTTTCTTCTACTTTGGAAGTATTCATTCCTGGTACCTGAGCATGAAATATTATGAGTGCTTAAGAATTGATGTTTCATGGATTCTGGATCATTTTGGGACAGACAACTGGAATAGGAGATTGAGTACCATGTTGCATTCCATATTTTGGTTATATGCAAATAAATTAGAATATACAAATACTTTTGGGAAGTGCAGGTCTTTGGTTAAAGATTAGAATATTCATATGCAGGTTTTTGCACGAATGAGTCCATATGACTTGGGAAGGGCAGCTTGTGTTTGTCGCAAATGGAGATACACTATTCGTAACCCTGTTTTTTGGCGCATTGCATGCTTAAAGGCTTGGCAGGTATAATGGTGTTGGCTTTAAAGTTTGATCCAGTTTAAATGTTACTGTATGTAAATATTGGATTTAAAACTGGGGCATCTCTTCTTAAGCTCTCTGGAGTGGTTGAAAACTATAAGATTCTACAAGCAAAGTACGACACTTCATGGAGAAAAATGTGGCTTCTAAGACCAAGGATTCGCACTGATGGTAAGAATAAGATGCATTGTTTCCCCTCCCTTTTTCCTTTCGTTAAAATCTCAACAGTCTATATCTAGATTGTAGACCCTATACACATTGATGATATTTTTCCATGTGAAAATACTCTCAATAAGATTTATTTGTTTTTCACATCTCAGGTCTGTATGTGAGCAGGAATACCTATATTCGTACTGGAATTGCAGAATGGAAGATCACTAACCCAGTTCACTTGGTATGTTCTGGTATATAACTAATACCTCTGGGATTTTGGGATTTTTTTCTTGTTTTGTCAGGGTAGAGGAGCTTCTAGGTGGTGTCAGTCTTTAGAAGTATTGTCTGAGTCTAAGCTGCACTAGGTATACAATTTTTTAAGCATTAGCAAGGCAAAAAGATTTTCTCAGATTTAAGAAAATAGATTGTGAAGAAGCCAATTCTGAATTTCCCCTAAAATGCGAGCTTTAGGAGTACCAAAACTCAGATAGAGCTGTATGTGACTTGAGGAACTAGTACACTGTACTCGTGATGTATGTGCAATCTGGCGTGCCTATTGTTCTGCCAGTGAAGTGGACAAAGTTACTTCCTTGTGCATGTACATAATTTGAACAAGTTATTCTTTACATTTCTTGAAATAGAAATCAAGAGGTGAATGGGAATGATTTACCTTCGCAGGTCTGAGATTAGTATTTTACCATTTGCATGTACTCCTTGTTTTAGATCTCAATTACACTTGGCAAATCTGTAAATCCAGCTAAGTGGACTCAACACCCCAGATGCTTGCTCAATGTCTTGTTTTACATGGAGTCAATTAAGTTTTGGACATTACTACTTTATTTCTCTTGTTTAGGTCTATTGGAGGCCAAGTGGCCAACAAAGCTACAGAGTTTAATGGGGTATTTTCCCTTTCCCATCCCAAATACCCCAAACCACCACTCCCTGGTAAATGCATGACTTGATCCTAGGTCCTTGAAAACGATTCTCATTGTGGATGCATATTTGCCATACTAGTACTTGCAACCTAGTTGTGACTTGTGGTTTTAGCTGCCTCAACGAGTTTTAGCGTTAGCTGAAACTGGGAAATCGTATAGTCAAACAAAAAGTAGTTGCAAAGCTAGTCTTTTATGTAATTATTCCCAGCAGTTGGCAATCATCCCTTTATTTTTATTTTTTTCTGCTTTTGCAGGTGTGCTATTACCGGTACATGAGATTTTTTCCTTCTGGCCGATTTCTGTACAAGGTTGGAATTTCTGAAGTTTTTCATAATAAATTTAAGTATATTAATGATAATTTTCTGTATCTGATTATTACTATTTTCTCTCGTTTTTTGCACTGTCAGAATTCATCTCAAAAACTCAAGGATGTAGCAAAATTCATGAATTTCCGTTCAGCCAAGGCAGACTCTGTTTTCAGTGGCCATTACACATTCTCAGATGATAAGGTCAGGCTATGTTTCTTTGCATCCGTTTAACTACCCTGCAAGTTTTGGTTGATCGTCTTGCTTAAAATTTAGTTTCACCAGTTATTGATTTTCTACTTATAAGCACACATATTCTACTACTATTCTACATTGTTTAGTTTGCATCTTAAGTATTTTTCTTTACTCTTCCCTTGTAGGTTGAAGCTGCAGTTTTGTATCCAGGCATGCGCCCTACTGTGTTGAGAATCCGCCTAAGGTATTTCAATAGCGTGTAGATCCTTCATTGATTTTAAGCTATTATCATGTTTATCATCTCTCTTACATTTTATGTAGTAGGCTCAAGGTGGTATTTTTAATGGGTTTTTTTTTTTTTTTTTTTTTTAAGGTGCAATAGTTACACTGTGTAGTTAAGTGCTGTGATTAAAGATTGACTCATTGGCACATGCAACCATTGGTTCCTCATGTCAGAATGTGATAGTTGCACTGCTAAAATATAAGTTTTGAAGAAATTGAGCTAACAGAGGCATGTTTGTCATATTAGAAAACTTCCATTAGATTCTGTTTCTTAAAATGGGATATGTTTGCACCCTAGATAACGCTTTCAAATGGTGTGGAGAGACTGTCGTGTTTTTTTGCATAGTTTCTAATTCGTAAGTTTTTTCTTCTTCTGCTTTTCTGTTTCTCATATAGGTTAAGAGGAACAACAGTAGGGGCAAACAATAGGATGGATTTACTCTCACTTGTTACAAGTGGTGTGAACGATAATGAGGTTTGTGGCCCTGATGAGGATATCCTTGGGGTGGTTGAAGGGTGGCAGGATGACGAGACTCACAACCCAGATGTGCCGGCTGTCTCACACAAGAGGGGTCTAACACCCTTTGTCTTCGTTCCGTTTGAGGAGGTATGTGTGTTTCTTCTTTTTCACTTTACTTTCTGCAACCAAATCCCTTTGTGGCCAAGACGAGTTTTCATTAATCGCCTGCTGAAAGCAAAGAAATGTTCACATCATA
Organism: Prunus mume; assembly: GCF_000346735.1. The sequence continues at coordinate 7,118,833 of NC_024127.1, forward strand.
TGTTGTCATTTTGTTGTGAAATGTTTGGTGTTTGCTTTTGTTGTGATGTAGGTAGAGACATCGTTTCTGAATCTGCCGGTGGAGAAGATGGATTATTTCGTACCTGGCTAACACCTCAAAGATGATCTTCATTGTAAATACATTGTATAGTCAGAAGAAACACTTGGAATTCTTTTCACAATGTTATTATCGGTCTGCGCCTTTGTTTTTGCTTCTGGTATTCTCTCGTTTGCCGGAATTTTATGTATCAAAACATAAAGTTATGTACAATATGAGTTGTTGTATCTGTTGGTATGACGGATTTGAGGAATAAAGTGTATTATTTCCCAATGCTACATTTTACTTGATTTCTCATACGACAACTCCATTGGAACTTTTATCACTTTCCAATCATGCTGTAATATTTCCCAATTTAATTTCAACGGTTGCTATGTAATCACATCAGCGTTAACCATAACATCAACGGTGCATATTTATTTGTAAATGATATCGTATTAGTAAAGCAAATAAACTTTTTTCCAGTTGAAATAGAACACCCAGCTACAGGCTTACAAGCATTTTACTAAATCCCATTAAACTATAACTTCAGTAAATCATATACTGGACTTCATCTCTCCTGGTCCCGAGTACAAAACAGAATTCCAGGAAGGGTTCCGCGGGAGAAAAGTGTCCTGCCAATACAGAAAAGAAAACAAAGAAATTATGTCAACCCAAAATAGAAAACAAAAGGGAAGAAGACCCAAAACCAGAGAGTACTTTTTCAACAATCTCCACAAAAAACATTTGTTTTCCCTATGAATTAATCATCAAAATGAACAACAGATAACAACAGTCTCGTAGGCCAATGAAGCAAATTACAACATACACACACAAAAGGCAGAAACAAACCATTTCCAATTCTGGAGAAAAAAATTCTTAGTGAATGGAAACAAACAGGGCCAAAAATCACCACTAGGACCCAGAAATGAATCAGATTAGAAAACCCAAATTTTTTTTTATTTTATCAAAGTTAGTCCATAAAGATCAAATTTTGAGAGAAACCCAGAGAGAGAGAGAGAGAGAGAGAGAGAGAAGGTAGTTTACTGACAGAGACGTAAGAGCAGGTGGGGATGACAGAGATGGAATTGGACTTGGCGTGGTTGAAGGCCGCGACGCAGAGATGGGAAGCCAAGCCCAAGCCTCTCTTGGAAGATGGGACGAAGGTGTGCACCAAGTCCATCACTTTTCCATTTTCCCTGAGCACGTACTCTATGTACGCCTTCTGGTCCTCCGATTCGAACCTTCGCTTGGCTTCGTTCCACACAATCTTTGGAGCTTCTGCCCCGGACGAAGCTGCTGGTGTTGCCATCTGTTCAATTCCCCCTTTTCTGTGTGTCGTATATCTCTGTTCTCTGGTCTCACCAAATACCCAAAAGCCTCAACTCTCTATATGGTGGGCACGCAGTATGAACATGATAAATCAATTTTCTTTATTTTTTCCTTTTATTTATATAGGCGGATATATTTTTTTTTTTGGTCTGAAAGGCGGATATTAGACATGAGGGAATCAAAATTAGGACTTTGGGTGCAAGATAAATGTTCTATCACTTAGCTAAAAACTTCTTGCATCATATGTAAGTTCCACATTTGTAATTTAATATCGAAAAACTCAAGAATCAGATCAATTAGGGTGTGTTGTTGATTCCATACAATTCCTTCCCTTCCCATTCATGATTTCCCCATCTATAACTTTTTTCCTGGTTCTAAATAAGTAAATATGCCATTAATATAATTACTAAGGAATGCACACCAAATTGTGAATAAAAGGCCCTTTTACAAGGAAAACTATCGTAGTTTTTCATAATTTTAAAAAAAAAAAAAATCATTACTGAGTTTAAGCCTTTCTACAGGGGTTCATATTTGTTTTGGTGGGGTGAGATGAGATATCAAGATGAATTTTTTAGATACTGGAGAGGGAATACACTGCATTCGACACTTGGAAGATCGATCTATATCTATAGACTATATGCGTGACCCAAATTTATTCTGGTGAGTCTACCACGTATTCGTATAATCATATTGTATCGTGTCAGGTGTGTCAGGTGCCGGATACAATGCGTCTGATGTACACGAAACTAGTGCAGTCGTAGAGTAGGATTGATCACGACCAAGAACATCACAACATCCGACAGTAATAAGACAAAGTGAGATCCAACTTCATGTCAGCGAGTCTCATAAGCTTTTTGATATAATGACGGTTGGTCTTGGCGGGTATTGCTTAACTTACAAAACAGCATTCAACTTCATCAGAGCATTGCTACTCAGATCCTTACGCAAATAACTAACGTTTAGAAACACACAGGCACAGCTTCTCACCTCAATTAGCCACTCACAACACAATAAATCTTAAAAACACCAATCCTCTTCAACAAGGTGAAGTTTTCATTGACTAATCCGTCCTTATTTTGGAGCATGAGAAAATTGACATTCAAAACAATTGTTTCTTCATAACTACAGGCATCGTGCAGCTCAAATAATATAACTCTAACTAAAATTAACCAAGCTTTATAGAGACAACACCATTGTAAAGGCATAATAATAATATCCTCTTCAAATAATCTAGAGGAGCAACAAACTTGACTTCCTTAATCTGCGCGAGATTGCCCTGATCGGGATGAGAGGATGATCCCCACAATGAGGCCATACAAGGCAAGAGCTTCAGCGAAGATAAGGATAAGAATCATACCAACGAAGAGCTTTGGCTGCTGTGCATTAGCCCTGAAAATAATCCAAAACAAAATATGGAGAAAATATCATCCCGCTTGACATGTGTTATATAGTAAAAAGACAGTATTAATAAAGCTACGATAAATGTCATGAGAAGAGGGAAAAAAAAAAAAAAGGGACTACGATCTAACTGTAAAATCAACTTAACTAGAAAGGAACCAGCTTATGAAAACACAGATCTAAACAAGCATTTTATTGAAAACAAGAAAATTGTCTAGAAAACAAACAAGCTGAAGCTGCTCAACCTAGTGTAGTTTCGGCATGTGCTGCTGTCCTTGTTATTGTTTCGAGTCTTTTGATGCATTAAGATTATAACTCAAGTTTGGAATCATATAGAAAACACATCTAGTTTTTAAAAGATGGAACCGAACATAGAGCAAAGGTAATACTCATATTTAGCCCAAACTGGCTTCACCTATTTCCTTGGAACCGAACATAAAAGCCATGTTGTATTGAAGCATAAACCCAATACCCAATAGGAAATGCATTTCTACATAAGTAAAGCATCTCTGCATTCCACATTAAACATACAAAGAACCACCAACTTTGACAAACTATTGGCATATAAGAGATCCACCCCTTCTTGTAAGGTAATGCATCTCTGTTAATAGTGCTTTTCGTAGAAAACTTTTATTATAAACCCAAGTGCTTCCTGGGTATTCATTCAGCAGTCCAAATATTTTGTTTATTTCATCATCCAAATGCTGGAAAAAAAAAAACAAACGGTTTTGTAATTTGAAACTGATGTTGGCGCTCTCAAACATTAATTTCTTCCATTCAATGCTAATCAATAGGGAACTAATTCACTGGTCCAATAAAAATGACATCTTACTAGGCAAAGGCATATATGATCACGACTAAAAGATCAACAGAGCAAACTCAGTTAAATTAAAACTACAAAACCACAAGCAATCAAGAGCTAAGAGTAAAAGGGTTACCGGACACCGGCGTCACCGACGATCCCAATGGCCATTCCGGCGGAGAGTCCGGCGAGACCACAAGCAAGGCCAGAGGACAAGTGCGCGTACCCATCAAAGAGGTAATAAGATTTGGCCTTTGGGTTAATCCCGGTGCTAATAATAACAGCTATGATGAGGCCATAGATCCCAAGCACTCCAGCCATAACCACCGGCACGATCGATTTCATCACCAGCTCAGGCCGCATCACTCCCATGGAGGCCACACCCACCCCACTCTTCGCTGTGCCGTAAGCCGCACCCATGCCTGTGCAATCGCAATCATTTGAATCAGAAAGATCGAATCTTTGAGAAAATAAAATTGAAATTGAAAGGGTTTGAGAAATTGGAGTTACAGGAGAAGACGAGAGCTGCGGCGGCTCCGAGGAAGCCGAAGAAAGGAGCGGTTTCGTCGCCGCTGAAGGTAGAAGAAGCCATGTCTGTTTGTGTTTGGTTGCGGGGATTGGTTGTGTGCGCGAATCTGGGGTTTGGATGAAGAAGATAAAGCTCTGTTGTTGTTTAATGTAAGAAATTCTGTGGCTTCTGGA
>NC_024127.1:7123432-7162975 GCF_000346735.1 Prunus mume
GGAATGGGAAGAGGAGGGTTGTTTTTGATTTAGAGTGGCTCACGGCTTGCGGTCAATTTTTTTTTTTTTTTTTTGGGGCACGTTTTCAACTAACGTTTTAAATTTAATCGCACGATCCCCAAAAAAAAGAAAAAAAAAAGATTTAAACGTTAGTTGATTCATTTAACTTTATTGGGAGAAAATAAATCACAGCTGATTTATTTAAATTCTCTACAATTTCCTAAAAAAAAGACTTTTTTTAACAACTAAAGTGGAACCAATTAGTTGGAAAAGGGGCAACCAATTAACTTTTAATCTAATGATATTTCTTGATTACAAAAATCTAGTTGTATTTATCTCGACTTTATTGAATGAAGTTTTAAGTTCAACTATCATGGTTGATGATTATAATATATATTTATAATGAGTTCTATACTTAATCGTGGCTAACTCTTATAATAGTAGTGTAGTTTTGTTGTTGATGTTATGTTATGTATTGACTCGTTGTAAAAGTAATTTGTAAATAGTTGTTTGTAAAATTAAAAAAAGTGAAAAAAAAATTATTTGCACTTACCCGCCTCTCACTCAGGTCTACTAGAAGTTCGTGGGCCCATGGTTTGTGGATAGGGCCGTGGATAAAGAGGTAGAATTGGACAATTTTAGTCCAGTCCAATCCCAGCTTAAACCCAATTGACTGAGAGTGGAAGAAAAAAAAACTGGCCACATTGGTTTCCTTGTGTTAAAAGCTCTCTCTCCACCGCCACAACTTTATACACAAATTATCTCCACCGTCTCCTTTTCAAAACACTATATCACCAAGCACCATCCCTGATTAAACCTTTTCTTTATGATTAAAATGAGGCTTTGGTTATTAAGTTTTTTGGGCCTTTCTTTTGTTGCTTTTTTCTTTATTAGTCATGTCCCACTATTTTTTCCAGTTTCATTTTGATTGGGGTAGAGGTAATAATGAGGAGTTTGAAGTGAGGAGACTATTTGAGGAGGCCAATTCTACTATGAAAATATTTAAAATATTTAAGTCATGTGATTTCTTTACATTTGTTGATGGTGAGATTGACTTTCTTAAATAGCCTCTTCACTTTAAACTCCTCATTATAGCTTTCCCGTTGGTTGGTGGACACCTTTACTTACACAGCAAGGTTGATAGGGCAAATTACACAACAAATCCAAAAAAGAAAATAAAAGAAAAGAAAAGGTTACTTTCAACAAAAGAGTCCCCAAAGAAGTAACATACTACTACCTTTGCCACCATGATCATGTCCGCAAATAATCCTGTAAAAATTTTCTGAGAAATCAGATAAAAAAAAAAAGAAGAAGCCAGAAAAGGAATTTTATAAAACAAATGGTGTAGTTTGACGTGAAATTGATCACGCCACGTACTTGGCATTGCCGTAAAAAAAGTTTTGTCTACAAAACTTTGTATACAAAACTTTGTGGGGAAGGTCTAAACTCTAAAGTAAACAAATCAACCCACCACTCAACAAAGCAAAAGACAAAGTCAGCCAGGAGTCACAGAGAGTGAGAGAAGAGCTTCATCAAAAACTTCAAAGGCTGGTCAGAAAGAAAGCTCAAAACAATGGGCGATTCAAAAGTGGAGACGATCTCAAGACTTGCTCAATGGAGAATCGAGAATTTCGGGCCTTGCTCTTACAAAAGGTCCGATCCTTTCAAGCTCGGAATTTGGAATTGGTACTTCCTTCCCACAAAAACCATTTTTGCTCAACTCTCCTTTTTCTTTGATTTCTTTGCTGATACGGGTTCTGAAATTGAGTGTTTTTTGTTGGGTTATCAGGCATTTTTCTATAGAGAAGAATCGGTACCTCTACATTCGTTTGTTTCCAGAGCCATCTCGTGTGTCCAAAGAACAGCCTCCTCTTGCTCGCTTTGTTCTTAGAGTCTCCAGTTCCGGCCCTGGCCGCAGACCCTACATCTCTCCTAGTATGTCTTTTTTTGATTTTTACTTCAAGTTCAAATTTTTTGCTATGGTTTATGATTGTTGGCAATGGTTGTTTGAATGCATCACTTTTAGAAATGTGGTTAAAATTGTTCTAAGTTGTATAATATGCGTAGTTGGTCTGGTGTCGATCAGCTCAAAGTTGTATAACATGCAACTTGAAATGCTAAAGTTTGTTTCTTTTCCGATTGAAGGACTAACTGGTAGGCTGAATATATATCATCAATGTCTTCCATTGTTCATTTTGCTCTTGAAAGTTTAGTGATTTTTGTTCATATGGGAAATATTGAACTTACATATATTTGTTTTGGAAGTCTCCAATATGATAGCCATTTCTTTTTCTTTTTAAGGAGAATGCACTGAGCAGTAATTCTGTTCCTGTATTGCTTCTCTGCTTCTTGTTACAGTTCATGAAAGACTGCTTCGCACGAGTGACGACTTTGTCTGGCCTGTTGATTCCACCTTCCTTGGTCGCCTCATCATTGATGTTGAGTTTCTTGACTTGAAGATATGCCCTTTAAATGTGAGTTCCATTACATAGTGTTTTTTGTGTTAGTTTCATTGCATAGTTATCTTTGTGGTACTTACATATGGGTATGGGTATGCGTGTTTTATGAATGTTTGGTATTAGAACAGAAGGATTTTAATTATTGTTGATTATCTCTCTCACTAGTGGACTGTGGGCCACAAAAACTTCATTAAATGGTGAAAAGTTATAATTTACAACTCAATGATTTTATTTTATTTTTGCTTTATCTTGAATTAAGTAACAAGTGGTGATATCTTGAGGACTTGATTTCCTACAATTATATTTTAGTGCAACCATGTGTCCTTACATCCTCTGAGAGTGGTCTCAGGGTGGGGAGGCGAGTCCTGTATGGCCTGCTGATGGATTGATGCAATCCGTATCAACCCAAAGCACTCTCCGATGCCTCTCTCGCATGCTTGATGAGGGCATCCATGCTGATGTCACTATCAACACTGCTGAAGGCACTTTAAGAGCTCACAAAGCAATTCTTTCTGCAACTTCTCCTGTGTTCCAAAGCATGTTCAATCATGACCTTAAGGAAAAAGAGTCCTCCACAATCCACATAAAAGACATGTCCCTGGAATCTTGTATGGCTCTTCTCAGTTACCTCTATGGAACCATTAAACAAGAGAATTTCTGGAAGCACCGGTTGGCACTTCTAGGTGCGGCGAACAAATATGACATTGCAGACCTAAAAGATGCCTGTGAGGAAAGCCTTCTGGAAGATATTAACTCCGCAAATGTCCTTGCAAGATTGCAAGAGGCCTGGTTGTACCAGCTGAATATGCTGAAGAAAGGATGCTTGACGTACTTGTTTGATTTTGGCAAAATATACGATGTTAGAGACGAAGTAGACGACTTTTTCAGGCATGCAGACAGAGACTTGATGATGGAAATGTTTCAAGAGGTGCTTACTGTTTGGAAGCCTTAATAACTTTCTTTTCATGGACTTCTTACTGTCATGTGCAGTCTGCTGATTGATAATTGTATATATAGTCTTTGGTTCAAGTATCCTCTGAGATTATCTGTGTGGTTTAATGGTGATGTTGTTCTCCTGTATGATAAAAAAATTACGATCCCAGGTGACCCGTTTGGCATTCGGTTTCGAGTTCATATAGTGTGTCATGCCCCATATCTCGTGAGCATTATAAATTGCTTGTGTTGTTTAAGTTCCAAACCCTACTTCTTTGCACATAAGAATCTATTGTACTTATAATTTTGCTGTTACATTGATGAAGGAATTAATGGGTCTTGCTAGATGCTTTTCTTTCTTTTCGTTCGTACTCATTAAACACTAACGTTTGGTAGTGGACTTGCTTTGATAGAGAGGGAGTAAGTTTTTATTGAGCACTCTTTTGAAACTCATCATGTTTATTTGATTTAATCTTGATTCAGGTATATTGGGAGAAATGTTTTTCTGATTAGACTTCCATGAGCCTTGACAGGAGCCACATTGAGGCAACTGCCATGAAGTGTACATTGTGAAACTTTCGGATGTTGGAATAACAATAGAAAATATGAATTTAAAAATAATAATAATTCTCAACAAAATTGTAATAATCAAAATACAATAACAAATTTATGTGAAATTAAGGTAAATCAATAAATACAAATAGAAATACTCACAACTTTAGCGATTGAGGCTTGCAAGAATTGTAATGTCCTAAAGACAGATTTGACCCGTGCTTTTGTGCACACATTTTTGTACATGCGTCTATCTATCAGGATTTAACAATCGATAATCCTAAATTGAAGCACTCCAATTTAAGACTTGGCAAGTCAATTATATATTTGTACTCCCAAGACTAGACTCAAAATTGATCAAAAGAGTAAAACTAGAGCACTAGGGAATACTCTGTTTTAGGAAACTTTTGGGTTTATATAAAGGAGTTGACTTTTCCACTCGTATTTTCTCCACTTATACTTTCTTTTGCTTTTCATTACTTTTTAAAAAATTGTGTATTTTTTTTTGTTATTTCTTTTTCCCATTTTACCCTTACCCCATTAATTTTTTTTCACTGAATATTATCTTTGATAAGGATGAGATTGCTGAAAATTCAAAATTTGTAATGTCAAGGTAATGGTATTGATAATAACCGAAAATTGATATTTTGTCTATGATCAGTGAAGAAGATATGATGACTGGTTATTGGGAAAAAAATTTGGTGTAAAAAATCAAGCAATCAAGCATAAAGTACTCATGCCATATCCAATATTACATTTTAAAAAGAAAGAAAAAATACACATTCGAAATTACCCTTCTGATATGCTTTTGATGATAATAAATCAACATCTCAACGTCACTAGGAGTTTCCTGTGGTGTATTTTGTAATGGCCCAGTAAAAAAATGGTTTTAAGAGGAAGCTAGGGTGGATTTTAATGTTTTCGTACAATAAAATTGTATCTTGCTCAAAAAACTGTATATTATGTGTTTGTTGAAACTTTGACTTTGAATTTACTTCATTTTTATATTATTAAAAAAAAATACTGAAAATAAAGTGTAATTTGAAAAATTAAGTATTAAAAAAAATAACAATAAGTGAAGTAAAAATGAAATTAATGTGGAGTGAGGGTATAATATGAGAGAGAACAAAAAAGAACAAAATTATTAAAAATTATTAAAATCCAAACATAATTATTAAAAGACTTATTTATTAATTTGTCCTCTGGATTTTACAGAAAATCTCAGTTTACCTCGTGACTTTGCAACTGGGTCAACATGCCCCTCTGCTTTTATTTTGTGTCCAACGTTGCTCCATTTTCTATTTTCTTAAATACTTAAAAGATTTAAAATTAGAGAATTAACTATGATTACAAGTATAGACATGTGTCAAGTTATAAGAATGGTGTTAATAGTATACACTAAATTAAAGTGGTGAGTAAAAATGCTCCAATTCTTTGCATATCGCAAATAATCCTGTAAAAATCTTCTGAGAAATCAGATAAAAAAAAAAAATCTGCCAGAAAAGGAAAACATTTGCAAAACGAATGGTGTTTTTTAATTCGAAGTTGGTATAGTTTGACTTGAAATTGATCAAGCCACGTACTTGGGATTGCCTTGAAAAAAGGTTTGTCAAGAAAGCAAAGACCAAGTCAGCCAGAAGAAGTCACAGAGAGTGAGAAAGCTCTCAACAATGGCCGATTCAAAAGTAGAGACGATCTCAAGACTGGCCCAATGGAGAATCGAGAATTTCGGGCCTTGCTCTTACAAAAAGTCTGATCCTTTCAAGCTCGGAATTTGGAATTGGTAGTTCCCTTCCCACAACACTCATTTTTACCCAACTGTCATTTTTCTTTGTTTTCTTTGTTGATATGGGTTCTGAAATTGAGTGTTTTTTGTTGGGTTATCAGGCATTTTTCTATAGAGAAGAATCGGTACCTCTACATTCGTTTGTTTCCAGAGCCATCACGGGTGTCCAAAGAACAGCCTCCTCTTGCTCGCTTTGTTCTTAGAGTCTCTAGTTCCGGTCCTGGCCGCAGACCCTACGTCTCTCCTAGTATGTCTCTCTCTTATTTTTACTTCAAGTTCAAATTTTTTGCTATGATTTATGATTATTGGGGATGATTGTTTGAATGCATCACTTTTGGAAATGTGGTTAGAATTGGATATGCATAGTTGGTCTGGTGCCTATCAGATCAAAGTTGTATAACATGCAACTTGGAATGCTAAAAGTCTGTTTCTTTTTCGATTGAGGGGCTAACTGGTCGGCTGAATATATATCAATGTCTTCCATTGTTCATTTTGCTCTTGAAAGTTTAGTGATTTTTGTTCATATGGGTTTGATGTAGTTTCCGTGATGTTTGGAAGTTAGTATATGAATGATAGAAAATGTTCGCAAGTTGGTAATAACTGAAGATAGTGATTGGAAGTAGTACATAAGTCAGGGTACTATATCTGAAGTCAGTTGAGTTGTTTTGTTTAATTTGTGTCCTGGTTTGGTACGAGTCCTACAATGTATAAGATTTTGTTTGAAGGAATCTGTCCTTACATCATATGATTCCAGGCATCGCATAGTGAAGTTTGGGATTTGCATTACCTTCTTCCTCTGTATCTGTTAATTTAATTTGTACCACTGCTTTGATTTACGACAGCTGTTCTGTCAGGTTGTTTTAGCCAAAAAGACAGAAGCTTGGTACCATTCCCCTTTCTCTTTTATTAAAAAACCCATCCAAATGTCTCTTGTACTGTTTATTTCTGTCCTTATACACTCATCGTGAAAACTTTCACATGGATTTGCCATCCTAGAGGTTATCGAAATCTGTTTTTATCTCATTTACTGGGCTCTCAATTCATCTTCCGTTTCTCTACAAAATTCAAGTGTATGGATTCTTGGATGATATTTTGAGGCAGAACTGGTAAGTGATCTTGACATATCTCAAACATAGCATATAGCTGTGTTTCAGTATGTTTATCAAAATATGATACTGTCTTGATACTTATTTAAAACACTAAATTAATATGTAACTAATATTTTGAAATAAAAAGGCTGTGATGCAATGTAGAGAGGACCATTAATAACCTGGACATTTCACCCCTTTTCTGATCATCAGCTACAATTAAAAAGAATATGCGTCTGTGTATGACTTATGCTACAATTGGTTAATGTGCTTTGATGTAATACACCCAACTCATGGATCTGTTCTGTGGAAATAGGGATTCAAAAATTAAGGCAACAAACTTATGTGTTTCCTTGCCCATGGGCACTTTGGAAAATCCCACGTCCATCAGAAATATTGAACTTACATATATTTGTTTTGGAAATCTATAATGTGATAGCCATTTCTTTTTCTTTTTAAATAGAATTATTTTCCTGTAATGCTGCTTTGCTTATTGTTACAGTTCATGAAAGATTGCTTCGCACAAGTGAAGACTTTGTCTGGCCTGTTGATTCCACCTTCCTTGGTCGCTTCATCATTGATGTTGAGTTTCTCGACTTGAAGATATGCCCTTTAAATGTGAGTTCCATTACATAGTTGTCTTTGTGTTAGTTTCATTACTTTGTTATTTTTGTGGTATTTTTATGGGTATATGTGGTTTATGAATTTTTGGTATTACAGATGGATTTAAATTATTGTTGATTATCTCTCTCACTGGTGGACCGTGGGCCACAAAAGCTTCATTAAATGATGAAAAGTTATAATTTACAACTCAATGATTTTAATTTCAGCTTGCTTTATCATCAATTAAGTAACAAGTAGTGATATCTGGAGGACTTGATTTCTTACAATTCTCTGATTAAATCAGGGTGGGGAAGCTAGTCCTGTATGGCCTGCTGATGGATTGATGCAATCCGTATCAACCCAAAGCACTCTCCGATGCCTCGCTCGCATGCTTGATGAGGGCATCCATGCTGATGTCACTATCAACACTGCTGATGGCACTTTAAGAGCTCACAAAGCAATTCTTTCTGCAACTTCTCCTGTGTTCCAAAGCATGTTCAATCACGACCTTAAGGAAAAAGAGTCCTCCACAATCCACATAGAAGACATGTCCCTGGAATCTTGTATGGCTCTTCTCAGTTACCTGTATGGAACCATTAAACAAGAGAATTTCTGGAAGCACCGGTTAGCACTTCTAGGTGCGGCGAACAAATATGACATTGCAGACCTAAAAGATGCCTGTGAGGAAAGCCTTCTGGAAGATATTAACTCCACAAATGTCCTTGTGAGACTGCGTGAGGCCTGGTTGTACCAGCTGAATATGCTGAAGAAAGGATGCTTGATGTACTTGTTTGATTTTGGCAAAATATACGATGTTAGAGACGAAGTAAACGACTTTTTCAGGCATGCAGACAGAGACTTGATGATGGAAATGTTTCAAGAGGTGCTTACTGTTTGGAAGCCTGTATAACTTCCTTTTTATGGAGTTCTTACTGTCGTATGCAGTCTGCTGATTGATAATTGTATATATAGTCTTTGGTTCAAGTATCCTCCGAGATTATCTGTGTGGTTTAGTGGTGATGTTGTTCTCCTGTGTATGATAAAAAAAAATTACGATCCCAGGTGAACTGCTTGGCATTTGGTGTCGAGTTCATATAGTGTCATGCCCCATATCTCATGAGCATTATAAATTGCTTGTGCTGGTTTTAAGTTCCAGACCCTAATTGTTTGCACATACGTGGGAAATAAATCAATGAAAGGAAGATGAGAGTTGTGAATAAATAATGCATTGAAAGAACCCCTAGAGCAAAAAAACTGACCTGTTCTATGTGTTGAGAGTATTTGCCCCGCATTGAAAAGTTAAGGGACCTAGCTTGGGTTTATAAGGAATTGGGCTACTCCCTCTAGAGCCAATTGGTTTTGGGGTGGAATCTCAACTTCATTCACTATGAAACCAATCTTGAAATGGATCTCCATGGTTATCTTTTAGGTGGCAAAAGCTAAAAGTCGAGCAACAGGGTTTGAAAGCCTAATATGATTGTCATAAAACCTCCCTATTCCAACAAAATAAGAATAATAAGAATAATAAAATATGAATAAATGGAGAAAAAAAAGGACTTCTTCTCTTTTTGTAATGCACATCCCTTTAATTTCTTTAGGGTAAAGAATACTTTTTACCATATAATTTATTAAATGTTTAATTTAGTCTTGTGCTAGTTTGACGATGTTATCCTTTTTTTTTGGTCACCAAGGGAACTAAACAATATTATCAGATAAGGAAACTGTTACAATATTTTTTGACAAGGAAATTATACATTAATTGATAATAAAAAAAGAAACAAATAAAATGAGATTATTACAATGCAAAGCCGAAAATGTAATACCACATTAACAAAAATGAGTGTAATTATTAGGAAAAAAGATATTCTACTATTTATTTTTTGGTGTCGATATTGTGTTTATGTTATAATTTCCTTTCTCTTTTGTCTTTGTCATAAAAACAGAAGTTGCGATTTTGGTACTTCAACTTTAGCTTTGTCACTCCAAATTAAGTATTTTAAGTTAAATAGAGAGTGTCGAAAAAGAACGCTATCCTAAAAAAGAACTGATAAATATATTATAAGCACACAGTTAGAAGCAATAATTAGTACGTCTCTAACATAAAAACGAACACTGCTAATCCGGTGCCAAAATTATTATTATTTTTTTGGTACAAGAATTCATGTCTCCTAATTTTTGCGCAAAAGAATTCATGTCTTTTTGATACCTACTTATTTTATTTTTGTTTTTTGTCTTTTGCCATATTGTGCCCGCTTGTAAATTTGGTAATGTTACTTGGAACCTGGGTAGCCCAGCAAACCGACTGGACTAAGTAAGTAAATAAATTTACATGATTCGCTTCGCTCATTCGTTTCACAACCTCGATCGAAAAACAGAGAAAAAAAATTTCCCAAACCTTTTTAGAAAGACCCCTTTCACTTTTCTTCACAGTTTTTGAGCTCTCTTTGTGTTGCTGAACATGGAGACCATCTACCAATACTCAATCTCTCAAGTTGAACGACAAAACCAAGTTTTGCCCACAACCCATCTCCTCGCTTGCGACTGTTTCATCTTCCACTTAGACTTCACCCATCAACTCAAATTGTGCTTCCCTCAGGATTTGAACATACCCTTGAACTCAATTCAAGAATCCTTCTTTGTACCCTTTGATGTGTTTTTCTCACACACCCAAGAAACCATCCAAACCGTACTCTCTGGCTCTGGTGTTTCAATGGACTTTGTTCATGTCCTGCTGCCTGAAGTTCATTCTTTTGCCATGGACGTTGCCCAGGAGCCTGCAAATGCTGGACCCAGAGTAGTCCCATTGGTTTTGGCTGTTCTTGCTGTGACACCTTTTGATGACCGTGACCAAATTGAGAGGGCTATAATGGAATCTGGGCAAGTCTTTAATCCAGTCCCGGCTGCCAAATCCTCCATTGCGGGGCTCAAGAAGGTCAAGATTGACAATTTGAGCGTGACAAAGGAATGTAGCATCTGTTTGGAAGAGTTCTCTGCTGGGTTGGAGGTTGTGCTCATGCCCTGCTCTCATCTTTACCATAAAGATTGCATTGTTGAATGGCTGAAAAGAAGTCACCTGTGCCCCTATTGCCGCTTCAAATTGCCAACTTGATTGCATTGAATTATCACAGTGCGTGTTGAATTGGATTGCCAAAGGTAAATTTCTTGTTTTTCAACAATTGAGATTTATTTCTTTGAAGTGATTGACGTTGATTGAATTGACGTTTTGGCCTTTCTTGATCTTAAACCAGTTGCCACATCTCGTGGTGCATACAGCATATTGGCTGTGTACATTCAAGAACGAGTTTGATGGGTTGATCACATTCAAGGCTTACACGCTTATCAAGACTATAATGGAAATTGGGGTGTTTGCTAGATCAAGATGAGCTTCTTGTATTGGTATGGCCGCTTCTCTATGCCTTTTATGTGTTTCCATTTTGTCATCTGTGGCCATTCTTGGTCATATAAATCTCATTCTGTATATATAATATTATTGTCAAGGTTTTGAAATCTTGCATAAGAATTATTGCTTTATACTATCAGTTTTAACTACTGATTATTCCATGTTTCTGATTTATATAAAGCAACTAATGATTAATTGATTGCATTGTGTAATTCAGCGTTTCTACTTTGTTGCTGAAAAAATCAAGGGAGTTTTACGGCAATGTTTTGACGGTTTTTCTTGGTTACGGAAGATTAAGAAGGGAACTTGTATGGCAATGCACAGGCCAGTTACTTTGAATATCTGATTGAGAGCAAGAAGCAACATGTTCTGGTAAGGAAGTTATCTCATTTTACTTTCTGCATATTTTGTTCACAATAGTCCAGTTCACCTTAACCTCATGGTAGCTTGTTTTCTTCATTGCTCAACCATTTTGAGTTAGGATGCCATGCCTTCTTCATATTTTAACATTATGCCTCCCTAATTATTAATGCATGATTTCAAAAGTAGGATTTGAAGGGCAAATAGATTTACAAGATCAGATAGAAAATGAAGATATGTGCTAAGCGTACAAAGGAAAAATAGAAAAATTTCATCGAGGGTACTAATTAGTGTGGCATTGGTAGATCGAGTGTAAATCAAATTGCAGAGGAAGATGATATCTGATGTCTGTAAGAGTTTCTTGCACTGATTTGTGCTGTGGACTCATAAGGTGTTAAGTTATTATGAGAGTATGTTCTGTTGGAATGAAATTGATGTAATGGGAAGTCTGGATAGATCATATTTCAGATTTGCATTTTGATTTATGTGTCTCCACTTTTCTACTGTTTTCCTGGGCATTAATGAATTTCATCGTATTCCTTATCAAAAAGCTAAAAGAAATTATTGTATTTTGGTACAGAAATTTGCACATCAGATGCGAAGGGGTACATTCAGAACAGATCATGCAGTGCTGATGAAGCTGAAAGCACTCGTGCACGCCTTTTAAATGCAAAAAACATGGACAAAGTTTGGCTCCTGTGATGATCCTTGTCCAGTGAACACAAACAGTTTCTATTTTTTCAAAACAGGTGGCTCTTTGAGCCCTGTTTGATCTGCTGGTTACAACGAGATCAGCCATGCTCTATTTAGCACTGCTTTAGTCTGCAGTTGGCTTCCCAGTTCTTGTGTTATTTGCGGGGTTTTGGTTCTAGTCCCCACCATTGTATTCTTTTAAAAAAAATGGTTTATTAATAATATGGAGGGACGGGCGGGGGGCTCCCAAAAGTGTAGGTCCCCTCTCCTTCTGGATTGAGGGTGGGCGCTTGCGTCTTGTGACCTTCACTGAGGAGCTAATCTCGCCTAATCCTCTAGTGGAAAAAAGTTCGGGTTGCAATGCCTCAAAATATTTTAGCCAGTTCTGCTATATACCAAAGCCGCAAATCCTTTGGTTGAAGCAAAATAGTGAGATACGTCAGATCAACTCTGCCATCCCACTCTCTCCTATATCCAGCAAAATAATGGCTTTTTTCTAATGTCCTCCAAGTAGAGGAAAAAACCACTGCCATAGATGTTTTGGAAGGGAGGTATGAGCTTCATCTTCATCAAGCTTCTTTCAATTAGACTCGTATTGTTCGTTTTGAATTGTTTTCCAAACCCAATGAGAGATTTGCTATCCAAGCTTCATCAAAAAGAGATATAGAAATTCAAATGGATAATAAACATTGATGAGAATTGCAACGGATAGTCAGGGCGGTGAGCAGGTTCGAGTATTCCTCTATCGCTTATATAAAAAAATGGAAGTAATTTTCATTTAATGAGAATTGGCATCAAAGGTGCTAAACACTAATTAACCGTACTTAACAGAAGAATAATAATTACTTTACTTAATTAAGGCTACACAACACATGGAGCTCCTGTAAAACACCCTCCAGAAATCCACCGAACCCTCCAGAAAAAAGCTTCAAGTACTAACCGCCTCCACCTCCTCTCTATCAATTTAAACCCAAAGCGACAAACCGTCCGAAAACAAAAGAACAAAAAAATCCAGAAAGTGATTTGAAAAATTAGAAAAGAGAAAATGTTCTTCTTCTTCGCTGGAGGAGTGGAGCAGCAGGTCCGGCAGGTGCTGAAATCCAGTGCGGGCAGGTGCATAGTGTGCAGGTCGCCGGCGGATCTGGTGGACTACGAGAAGGTACTGAAGGTCTTCTTCGTCCCCGTATGGCGGTGGCCCGGAAAGGAGCCCGTCATGCACTGTAACAATTGCAACCTCTTCTTCCCTCAGTCGTACTCTCTGCCGCCTCCGAAGCTGCGATCGGGTTGTGGAGCCAGAGTTCAACTTCTGCCCCTTCTGTGGCTCCGCTATATGAACATCAATTTGTCCCTTCATGACTGCTCTGTTTTGTGTATCTTTGTAAACTGGAATAAAATTGGATGTTTCAGAAAATTGGGTTTTGTTCTTCTTCCCATTTGTGTTAATGTAATTGTTGAGAAATGGAAATGTGGCAGAAGGATATGAAATTGGTATTAGTTTGTCATTTCAATCATGAGAAACACTCATTGGCAAAAGTTTGAGCTTGTTCTTTGGAAATTTGGATTTTCTGAAAAATAAATGCTAATCTTTAGCCATGAATTTGCATTTACACAAAGCAACAAAGCAGATTCTTTGTTGCAAGAATTGGGTAATTGGATTTTCATTGAAGAGATTGGTGTTATCATACAAGTAGTAACACCCATAAATATGTTATTGGGAAACAAATCAAAGACATAGGCATGTAAGGAGAAAAGAAAAAAGAAGAAAAAATATGAACACTGTACACAAAAAGGTTATTAAAAAAAAAAAAAAAAGGTTGGTAGTGTACAGTTTCTTCTCTTTCAATTTTACAAGGTGTTTTCTATGCAGATACCATTTTCTTCTTTGCCTCAAGATCAATTAACAGTTCCCGCCAAGTGACTCTAGGATTTCGTTGTTTAAGCCAAGAATCGCCAAACCGCAGGGCCTTGTCATGGTTGATCATCCATTCAAGAATGCAGGTTGGTTCCAGAGTTTTCATAAAAAAAGAAGGCTTTCTTGTTTTGGGTTTGAATTTAACCTGACTTGCTAAAGGGAAGTTGTTTCTCTCCTCGTTCCAAGGCATCTCTCCATTGCCTGTACCTCACTCCTAGCTTGTCGTATGTCACTGGCCAGTTCCAGACGTTTGCCCCCTTGTTCATGCGCTCTTGTTGGCCAAGGACAAGCCTTAGATCCTCATTCAAAACCTGTGTCAATTTGAATGCAACAAATTTTTAAGTGAGTCTGAGTGAGAATATCTTAATCAAGAGGGTTTTATTTGGTTCCACATCTGAAGCCATTGCGAAAAATCATGTCAGAAAAGATTTAATTACCTGTTCTGCAAAATGCCTCCATAGGAAGTTCACGAATGGAATGTGCTTCAACACGGGTGCAAAATCTAGTGACATTCTGTATAATAACCTTGTCTTATTTCTAGAAGAAGGTAAACACACATGAAGTTGATGAAGATGTGTGGTACACTGTTTAGTACTCTGCCCTTCCAGTTTTCCCGGTTTTGAGATCCCGATCGTAGAGAGTACCATACAAGGCGGCCGAAATTCCATATCTATAGGATATGGGTCCCAATATCCTTGGAGGCCAGATGCAGGCGTCAAAAATTTCACAAAGCTGAAAATTCAGATTATTCTCAACATTAAGTAAGTTATTATCTCATCTGTTGAAATTTTTAAATCAAGTTTAGAGTAACAATGCTCTATATATGCTCTAGTTGGATACAAAAATATGGCAACAGGAAACAATATCACATGATAGATAGATTGTACGTTAAGCAAACAGAAACAAACCTAGGAACACTCCACCCCTTGGCGAAGGTGGACGTATGAGTGAAAGGAGCATGCGCAAGATCTAAAAGGTTATCAAGAAGCAGCCCATGTTCCACTGGGAGTTCTATGACCAGCTGTCAAATGAAAACATTACAAAAATGTTACAACTCTTTCCACATATATAACTTATAAGCAATCTCTAACCTTCTTTAGGAAGAGCTCAAAGGATCAGAATTTATCCTTAACATACCTCAGCGTGGATTTGAAACCCTGAAGGAGGTTGTAAAGAAGGAAGAGTGGCCGATGGAGGGCCGTCACCAGGCCAAATCCATAACATTCCATCTTTCTCGAAACATGGCAATGACTTAATCTTTACTTTGTGTAATCGTGTAGATGGCATTTTCTCACATGTGCCATCGGTTGAGTATTCCCACCCTGAAATTCATCCATCACAGAGGTGTCAAACTGTGATTCCTATAATAGTTAGAAAGCACTGGAATATTACTCATAAAATGTCTATTGTTGTACTACATGACCTAGATGCTATGCCTTTCTAAGATGTCACTAACCATGATAGGGACACTGGATACGGCCCTCATTTACTGAACCGAGGTCAAGAGGGCAAGCTCTATGCGCGCAGGTATTCTGGACACATCCAGGTTTACCATCTTTTCCACGAAAGAGAACCCATGGTTCCTCAAAACAATCAAGTGGAACCTGAAAAGCAAAAGTGATAAGGCTCTTGTTAGAAGACATCCACAAATAGACTAAATAATACTGGACAACAAGTGCTATAAAAGAGCTACTCCTCAGAAGAAGTGTAATCCAATAGATAATGCCACACCGCCATAATGATCAAATTAATGATATAGCCAACAAAAACCTATGGAACTAACATAACTAATTTTTCTTTGCTGTTAATATGAAGAGGACCATGCCTTTCCAAAAGAAAAATGAAGAGGATCATGCCTTCCCAACACAAAATTGAAGAGGGACTTTCCCTCTGTTAGTAGAGTGATAATATTTTCTTCCTCTCTTTTATACTTTTATTCTTTTTCTTGTTTCCACACTAATGCTTTTAGTAGCTAATGCACAAGAAATGAATAAAAAACTTGAAGAACTAGCCTACCATGGTATCATCTTTCAGGTCAGTGGAGAAGGCAACAGGGTACCAAAAATTCTTCAATCGGGGATGGTAGGGTTGAACTGGACCTGAAATGTTCAACCCTTTTCGAGGCAGCCTCCTTTTTACAGTATCCAGAGATTGCGTAGAAGTGCTTGGAGAAGGGGATGCTTCCTCAGAATATGTAGTTGCTCTATCTTGTAACAACTTGTCATTCACCAATTCTTCCATGTAAGCCAATTTATCTAAAGCAGTGGAAACCCTTGCTTCAGATATATGAACCTGTAGTAATTCATGGATTAAAATTTCAGAAGTAAGCATCTGGTCAGTTGGATGCTCTATAATTAATCAGTCTTTGTTACTAGTACTATTCAATTTTCAAGGAGGATAAATTGAAGGTGATTTCAAGTTATGCAAGTTACAAGACTTTATCTCCTCAAGTGTTAAATTTACACACCTGTCTATGAGCCTGTCCTAGCTCTTCTTGCAACTCTGCAAGCTCCTTCTTGATGGTACCTATAGACTTATAATCTCGGGCTAGAGGATTTAGAACGTCCACAACCTGCACAGCCATATTTGAGCGTAAGAATCCCAATGAAACATTTAAAAACTTAAACAATAAAGATTTTTTCAACAAAATTATAATTCAATGCTCAACACAGAATTGTTCCAAATAAAATGAAATTAGAGTCAAGTTTCAATCAGTCAATATGCTATCAAAAAGGAAATTTAACTCATCATCTAGATATAAGAAGTTGCTCAGATTAGCACTCTGACCTTTTCATGGAGGAGCATGATTGTGAGCAAATCTTGTCGAGCCCGCCAATCACAGTATTGTATATCATATCTAGCAACTTCCAAGGCCAGATTTGCATCCAAGAACTTCCCTTTAGTTTGGGGAAATTTGGACCTGGGATCCTCCACATCAAAGAGTGTACTCCAAGCATTCTTCTTTTCTATCTCTGATTGCTCTCCAAATACAGCAAACACCCGAAACCCTCCTTTCACACCCTGAAATTGAACAAGTCCAACAATCTAAGCTACTATATAAAACAGCTCACACTTTATTACATCTATAACAGAAGATGATACATCAAGAACTAGCAGGAGCCTACAAATATTTATAATTAGCATAAAAATCATATATCTTTAATTTGGTATTAAGTGCTAGTTTCAATCCACAATTTAACCAACCCAACTGAAATTCTACTTCAAAATTAAAGGTGAAACCTATCCAAGTTTATATACTTTCTCACCAAGTACCTATTACACACTAGATTAAGCATGTACCACTAGAGGAAGCCACATTTCATCTAACTAGTCAACCATGTTAAGTGTTAATATACAAGTTCCAAAAATCTAAGAAAACCCAGATAAAATTATTGAAACTTTTCTTAGATCCGTACCTTCTTGGTGCTAAGCTTGGTTGATCTACAAAATGATATGGGCAAAGATAGAGCTGCAGCTGTGGCAACAATGGTCATGGCGTTTGAAGCTGACAGACTCATGGCTAGGGAGAGAGAGAAACTTAAATGATTTTGCAGTCACAAATTTATTGTTGGAAATTTCTGTTGATAAGTGGGTGGCTGCTCTAGCCCGCGATCTCAGTTGGCCTCCCATGGTATGCCACGTGGATACGCTTGGCTCCCACGTGGCAACCTCTGCTTCCACATGCTCTTTGCTTGTGTCTGTGAGTATCTGGCATGAGTGGGGCCCTTATATCTTGCCAGCTCGGATGACCAAGATATCTTTATCTATCCCCGTTTTGCGTGTTTTTCTCCTCGTATTTGGATTTTTGAAATGGGTTGGGTTTTGCCATGTGAGGTGGGTGACAGGCCACTTTTTCTTCTATGTGGTCATTTTGTAATATAATCCGTTAATCCATTATGATAAATTTGATTGGCAATGGTGATTATTTTGATCAAAGACGTTGATAGTTGTGAATTGTGATTGATGGCTTAGTGTAGCATCTTATTATTAATACATGAAATTTTTTTTTGAAAAAGAGAAAAGTGAACTTGACATGCTTAGTGGGTTGGGCTCATTTTCACAATGGGCTTTTCCCTCTCATTATAGCCTCACTTCATCGTTGTATCTTGTGTAAAGGACTGACGATAGTGTTAATATGAGAATGTGTGCAATCAAGATGACTCTCAAACCCCATTTGCCATTTTGGGTATTCAATGACCATTGATAAGCCGAATGACAATGATTGTGGTACGACTGTTGGTGTGGTGGTGCACTGGCAACCGGTCTTCATCGTAAGAATTCTATAGTGAGGGTATTATAGATGACCCTTAGATGAGGCTTTATCTTTTAATCGTTGGATCAAATTGGTTAGCCTGATTTAACGGTTAAGAGATATGACCTCACATAAGGGCCATATATAAGACCCTTACTATAAAATGACTCGTCTTCATCATCCAAAGGGATTTTGGGCTTTTAGTGCCGGCCCAATTCCAACGAATTCTATTGTTTTTCTGTTATTGGGCTGGAAACCAATCTGCCCATGGGGTCTTGTTTCCTGTATATCTGGTTTTTATTTAACACGGACACAAACAAAACAAAAAATCTGAACCGACATCCCATTGCCCAAAGTTTATTTTATTTTATTATAGTGGCCCAAAGATATGATTGCGGGTAACGGAAGCGATCTCTAATCACGCAGATAGACAGTCAGTCAAAGTTTACTCAATTTCCACCAAGAAATAACTTCAAATTAACGAATTGAATCAAATCCACCATGAACAAGGCCGCAGCTTTTACCATGATGAACAACCCTCTAAAAATATCTCCACCGCTCTCATCATCCTCTGCGCCCCTTTAGTATGGATTTATTGTAGAGAGAAACAGAAAGTAAGAAAGAAAGGGAAACAAAGTAAAATGAGTAGAACGAGAGCTCAAAAGGAAGAAAAGGCAGGGCCTTTCTTCTTAGCCACACTTGTGCTCTGGTTCGTCTCCGTTTTGTTCGAAATTCTGTTCCACAGGCGCTCGCAGCTGCTCTCCATAGTCGCTGGCTGTTTCTTTTACCAATTGGCCAACTGGGTTGTTCGCGCTTTCGTCTCCCGCGACCCTCTCTTTGTCAACACATCTGTTTCTCTGCTCCACTCCACCATAACCTCCTCTTCAGGTTTGTTTTCTTTTCAAGCTGTTCTTTTTTCTTGGGAATATTTTTTGGGGTTTTTTGAGTATGTTTCATGGTCTTTTTCTGTGCATAGAGTTTAGTGATAGGTTTAACAAAAATGGAATCTTTGTACTGAAATTAACACTTTAACTTTGTTGGGGACTGTTTTCTCTAAGTACCAACTCCATTGTTGAAATGATAATCATTACATTTGCCACATAGCTTACCAGGTGGGAAAGCTCATGCTCCCATTTGTTGGTTCCAGCTTTCCCATTGTGTGTGTGTTTTTATTTTCTGGTTCTCTCATTCTGAAAGACATGGTCTTTATGCAATGCAACATAGACTGTCCGAGCTAAAATGGGTACTGTACTTTGTAGAAGTGGAGGATATGAAGATATCTTATGCTAAATTGCAGAGCCAGGTGTGTTGGTGAGTTTAGGGTGGTGGGATAAAGGTTGCCCATGCGCCTAGATTTCTCTCATCTTGGCATTCAGGGTGGTTCGGGTACTATTATTTCTTTGATTGGATTGGCTATGATGAAAGGGTGATATAAAGTCTAACCTACAATGTTATCCTTGATTTATGTCCAAAAGAGTAGAATCTTGGGAAATGGACAAAACGAAGCATATGTATAGAATAAGCAAAACTTAAAAAGATCATGACTTTCGATAGGTAACTTGTGAAACCTTTAAATGTAAGATCAAAGATCAAGGTGCTTACCCTTAGACATACATATCCAAGTATATTTTAACTTGCTTGTTTTTTCTTAATTGTTTTTATAACTTTCTTGAGCACATCTTTCATTGTTGATTCCAATGTAAAGTTAAGGGATGCAACTTCGATCTTGTTTGTCCCTGCAGTGATATTTATTTTGGCTAATCAGTGGTTAAAAAATGGTTCGATTGGCATGTTTGAGCACTCTCAGTTGTTTGGAGGTACTTGGCCATGGGCATACCCAGCTTTGTGTTTTTCGTGCGGTTACTTTGCATATGATCAGTGGGATATGCTGCATTATGGATTATATAGTGGTTGGATCCCTTCCATCCTGATGCATCATCTGATACTCCTCATTTGCTTTACTCTTGCTTTGTATCGGAATGTGACCATCAATTACCTTATTCTCACTCTCATTTGTGAGGTATGTTGTACTATCTTCTTAAAAGCTTTCCTATCCCTTGGTGAATTGCTTTTTCTTCTTCTGATAATATTTCCTAGTGCTGAGAAAATTGGATCAGTCAGTCTGATCGGTTCAGTATTTCATTAAATTGTTGTTAATGTGAATTCTACATGAAACTGATTCTGATATTTCAATTTCTGTTGACAGCTGCATTCTATCTTTCTGCACGTGAGGAAAGTGCGGCGGATGGCAGGTGTTCGTGATGCCAAGAGCAAAATTGTAATGGCAGAATGGGTTCTAAATCTGGTCACCTACATTGTAGCAAGGGCTGGAGCTCACCTTCTCATCACTGCCAAGCTCATCTGGGATGCTCCCAAATTCGGAAAGGGCATTGAGCTGCCACTTGCATTGTTTGGGATGTTCGGAATGAACTTTCTGAATGCCTTTCTTGGCATCGATCTCTTCCATGCTTTCAAGAGAGAGAGGAATCCTCAGAATACTAATAGTCATCATGAGTGACAAAGTAAAGGCCAAAAAATAGTTACAGATCTTTTTCGTTTGTGTTGGGTTTTTTTTTTTGGGTCGGAATTTTGTTTGTGTCGTTTATTTCATTGATTTTGCACATAAATGGTTGTTGACGAAAAGAATTGAGTTATTCATGTGAGAAATCAACAGTGTAAATTATGCGAGCGAGAGTATATGAAGGCATGGTTTGTTTCCCTTGATATTTACTTTCTTAAGAAAATTCTACATGCTTTTAGGTGTCCATTTCTGTTTCATGGTTAAAAAAATGTAGGAATTTAAAAAAGAGGTCCTACCGGGAGTCGAACCCAGGTCGCTGGATTCAAAGTCCAGAGTGCTAACCACTACACCATAGAACCCATTTGACAATTGTGCTGCACCATATCTAATATATTCATAATCATTAGTTCCTCATAGCACGGGAAGTATATTACACACGTGTGTGCCAATTATTTGTCGTTTTCCAATGCTATCAGTGTAGTTCAAAATTCACTCCGACAAATGTCGACGACGGTTTAGCCGTCAAGGGTTTAGAAATTAATTGTAAATGTTTTATATATTTTATTTGTCAGAAAAGTAATCAACGAGGGGTGGTGGCGCAGTTGGCTAGCGCGTAGGTCTCATAGCTTCTGAGTTATCCTGAGGTCGAGAGTTCGAGCCTCTCTCACCCCAATATATTTCTTTTTCCACCTATTTTCTGTGTGGAGTTTTCTCTGCCTCTATCTTTGTTTATTTTTTCTTAGAGCATCCACAGTGGAGGGATATAAATTCGGAGGTGTAAAGTCACTTTTACATCCCTTTTATACCTCCGGGGGTGTAAATATATTTTTTGATCCAATAGGGGAGTGTGAATTCGGGGGTGTAGCCGTGTGTCTCAGCCTTTTATGTTGACTTTTCTTCATTTTTCTTCTCTTTTCTCGGGTCTGTCTGCAAGGGATATAAATATAGATGTAAATATACATTTTATTTTACATCCTCATGGTGGTGATGTATATTTACATCCATTTATATCTACTCATTGAGACGATTCCGGTGATTCGGGGTGTATATTTAACATAACACCCCTATATACACCCCCCACTGTGGATGCTCTTACGTAATAAAATAGCATTCTTCTCTTCATTTCAGATCCAAAACTCCCAACTCCAACGCTTTGTTTTGTTTTTTTCGGTTGCCAAAATAAGCTTTTTAGGCCATTTAAAATAAACATAGCTTGCAGTTCTTCCTGTGTTTATTAGTTAAGGGGCAAACCAGTTACGACAATCTTCAATCATCAGTTCTTCCTGCGTATTCCAAAACTTGTATGCTTCCCAAAAGAAAAAGAGCTGATATTCCAAATTGGAATTCCCTTAGAAATATACTTCACCAACAATTTTAGAAAATGCGTGGTACCGAAACAGGAAGAAGAGCATTTTAGGGCAAATCTGTGGACATTCAGAGCTTGATCTATTACTGTTCATTTGAAAACAAAATGTGCCAATTAATCAGCATTTAATTAGCAACCTTTAAAATACAGTGAAGCACTAAATTCTCTGTAATACAAACCCATAAAATCAATTATATCTATTGTTTTTCTCTTCTAAAGAATGAATCTTAGCTAAATTTCTAGTCGTATCCCACTCTTAGTTCGAGAGAAGAACTTTGCGAACCCGTTTCGATTCTTCTCAGAACTGACATGAGTTGACAATACAGTAGATGAGGTTGATGAAGATGAAGATGGTGGTGAAGTATCCTCATTTCTATTTACTGAAGGACCACAACTCTCATCGGCTGGTTTTGACACAGAATCTCTTTTAGGTGAAAATGTCACATTGGAATGAAACTTCCACTGGTCATCAGCTTTAGGTATCTGTGGTGCAACAGCAGAGAACCCTGGTATGTTTGCAGTGTCAATCAGGAAATCTTCTAGTGTTGCTAGAGATTTCAGTTGATTCCCAAGAGATGCTATTGTCTTCTGACACTCGGCAAGCTTTCCAGCAGCTACAGCTAGGTCTTCCTGGAAAATTAGTCGCAATACCACATTAAATTTTATATTATTTTTGTTTTAACTTGATGAATGATTTGAATAATCAAAATTTAGACATGTAATGTAGATGGTTTCAGTCTTTGATCACCAACCTGCTTTATCTTCAATTCACCATTTGAGCAAGCATTTTTCTTAAGATTGACTTCTTCATTTTTTCTTGATAGCTCTTCCTCTAAACTTTGACATTTGACAGCAATTTCTGCTGATAAAGTCCTCTCCCTTTGAACCTCTGCTTCTAAGAAATTAACCTTGGCAGACATGGTCCGCGCCTCTGCTTCCATGCTAATCAGCTGAGACTCAATAGTCTGTTTTGATTCTCTTGCACTGTTTAGCTCCTTTTGTAACTCCTCCAACTTCATTTCTGCTTCTTTTAGCTGAAACTCTGCTGCCTCAAAACATTCTTGACTTTTGGCTAAAGCAGTTTGTAGTTCAGCTTTCTCTACTTCCAGCTTTTCTTTCTCTACTTCCAACTTTTCTAACTTGTGCTCTAGTTCGGCTGTTCGATGACTCATAGCTGCAAGTTCAGCTTTCTCTACCTCCAACTTTTCTTTCTCTACTTCCAAATTTTCTAACTTATCCTCTAATTCAGCTGTCCGAAGACTCATGGCTTCACGTTCAGCTCTCAAGGCACTTTCTTCATTATTGGACTGATTAATTATGGCTTCTGATTCTAGGCAACTAGTTCCAACCTCAGTATGTGGCAATGAAGCAAGTCGTTCCATCTCAAGAAAATCATCCATGAGATCAATATCAACAGAAGAGGCCGGCAAATTTCTGTTAACAGCCTTTTCATTCTTGAATTGATCAAGCTCAGCAACCAGGGCTGACGCCCACGAGTCAGAGAAATTCAGGTCACGCTTGTTTGGCTCTGAGCCATTCATCTTTTGAGAATCTATCTCCATCATGTTTAGCCGTTCTCCACTGTCCGATTGACTATCCATGCAAGACTCCACATAAATTGAGGAAGCAGCACTGGATTTATGATCATGAACTAAAGGTATTTTGCAACCCAAAGCTTTTAGCCTCCGGCACTCAGCTTCAAGCTTTGCAACCTTCCTTATACTCTCCAAGTGTTGCTTACTGGCTGTTTCAGCTGCTTGAGTACTTAAGTCCCTCTCAATTGTCCTGATTTCCAACTCCTCTGCTTGAGACAGTAGCTCAAGCTTAAGGGCTGAGTTTTCTTTTTCCAAAGATTGAAGCTTATGAGAAAGATGAGGATCCACAAAAGCAGAAACTTCAGATCTATTAGCTTCCGCTTTTCTCTGGAGCTCAATAATTTGACTTTCAAGCTTTAATTTGGTAGACTCCCAATCACGGGTTTTCTTCACCACAGCTTCCTGTATGGCTTGTTCCTGCTCCTCTCTTGCTTGTCTAAGCTGCCTTACACATTCCTTGAGGGCCCCATCAAGATGGCTTACCCGATCTTCCAGGGCTGAGTTTTGCTGCATTGTAGCTTCAAGTTCTAGCTTAAAAACGGTCGCCTCATTTTCAGCCTTTTCCCAGCCTACGTTGACATCAAAACTAGATCGCTTTTATATATAAAAAGGTGACAACATTATAACAATCATTAGAAATATAGAATTTGTGGTTGAGATTTGGATAAAATTATCCTAGACGTCCCACTTCACATTATCTCTTAAATTTGGAAACATTATGTGTACAAAACCATTGCACTTAGAAATTTCACAAATCTTTAAATCTCATCCTCATCATTATGTGGACAAAACCATTCCTTGTACAGGAGACAAGACACAAGGGTTTCAGAGAGCTGTTCTTCATGTTTAGAAATTTGAAAACAAATTAGCAGAGTTGGTATGTTATATGTCAAAATATTGCTACACGCTATTACCTGCAACAGCTTCTTCAGCAACTTTGGCATGCTGCTTCACCAAGTCTTCTTTGGCACTAACATTCACAAGAGCAGCTGATAATCTCTCTGTTAGACTCTTCACACTATCATTAACATCTTCAGCATTGGATGCAGCTTTTGATGTGACTTCGGGTGATTGAGTGTCATGATTAGGAGATGCCTTAAGTGCTTCCTGCTACAATGATAACATAAGAAATAATACTCAAGTTAAACACGCATAAAATCATAGTTCAGATTAAATGAACAACACCTAATAGAGGTGCTTGCAAATTCACCCGAAGGTATCTTAAGAAGAGGAGAGGAAATAGTATTTGTTTAATATCTAGAGTGATACGAAACATTATGAAAACTTAAAATCTTATAAATGGTTAAATCAAAGTGGCTGTTGTTATGCATGCATGCACACAGCCACACTACAAGATACCCTTTGTTTCTCTTTTGAGTGTGTAAGATGTCCTCAAATACCAGTAATTATATAGTTTTGAGGGGCCTGTGTCTGTAGGGTGTCCTCTGAGTACCAATAAAACTCATTTGACATCAAGTCTCCGCCACTTGAGCTAAGACATGACGTCGATACCATATCAAGACAAGGAAGACACTAAAGAAACAGGAGAGAAGATAACAGAGAAGGGGTATCCCAAACAGGAAATGCTACTTAATCGTTTGGTTGCATAAGCAGACATGAATTCCTAATGCAAAGCTATAAGGAATGCCAAACACAAATTTCAAATCAACATAGCCAAATCTGATCTTGTAGTTAATTAAAACACTTACTCATTCTAGGCAATTAATCAAAATAGACGCATCTCACGTATGTTTTAGGAAATTAAGTTATGTTACAAAATGAGAAACAGATGTAGGACGGGAAATCAATCAACATGTGCATGAGGAGTACTTGATCTGCGTCCTCATGTCATAGACAGTCTATTCCAGACAACAAAGAAATGTACAGAAGAGTAACCATCCACTGAAAAGCAATTTTCAACTTTTGAAGGACATAAAGATTCATCACTGAAGCACTGCCTTATGTGGAAGATTGATGCCTTGATGGCTAAATATGTGGTAATAGCAAACGAAAGTATAATGTCAAATTTCCAAAATTCCATTAATTCCATGCAAAAGATGAAAATTTACAAAAAAAGAAGGAAACCAAAAAAAAAAAAAAAAGATAGGGAGGAAATCAGTTTAAGTGAATGCAGAGCATTCTAGGTAAATGACTTAGTTAACTGCCCAGAGAACAATTTGTGCAAGCTTTGCAGAAGTAAGATTTAACTCAAATTTTGTGGTGGTCAGGGTTCAGCTACCAACCTGTTCATCAGAGTACCTCTCAGAGTGTGAAGATACTGAACCTGAACTGTCAGTTTCTCCAGAGCTCTTCTCAGAAGACTTCTTTTTCCACAACCACTTGCGATCCATCTAATGTTCTATTGTCCAACTTCCCAACTAGCACTTCACAGAATGTTCATCTGTACACACATCACAATTTTACAGACAAGTCATCAAAAACCCACCACAAATCCTCTTCAAAGTTGCAGGAAACAAAAGAAGTAAGCATAAATAGATATCTAATTTATTGGTTGTTGCTGGAAAGTGGAACTCCAACCAATATAGCCGAGCCTTTTAAAAACAGAAAGCCATGTCTTTCCAGCAAATAGCAAGCATTTAAACAGAAAGAAGACTTCGCTTATCATTCTCTCAGCTTTGCTTCAAATCCACTCCAAAACCATCTACCCCAACAACAAATATTACGACATTATAAGAATCAAAATGGATCTCCGCATAGCTCAAGAGCACGAATAAGAGTATATATAACACACCCAAACACAGACTTACTTGCTCGCTCCGAAGATGGAAGGATTTGTAGCTCCAGCATCACATCGAACGCAATCAAGTGCTTCTGAAATGCCATAAAGTCGTGTAATCACTAAAGAGCAAAGACCCATTTTTTAAATCACAAAAACAAAACTACCCAATTGATAAATTGATGAAATGTTGCAGAATATCCACTTTCAAAAGACAAAATTCGCATGAATACAACAGTGCTTGTACCAGAACATACCCAAAAAGAAATGGAAGAAACCAAATTACCCAACACAAAAGCTCCCACTTACCAGCAGCCCATCAATGCAAAAAGACACAGAACCCTCCTCACTTACCCAGAAACCCTCAGAATTCAGATGCATATAAAATTCAGCTAAGAAAGATTAAAAAGAGCAGAACCCAGATCAAATACCTTTGACTGGAGGAGACCCCAACAACCTAAAGAGTAGATGGAAGCCCAGTAATAACAAGAAGTAAATGGAAAGTAGGTTTCAAACTTCAAACTTGAGACTTAAGATTACAGACCATAATAATGAGGAGCAATAAAATAAGACTGAAAAAATCCGTAGAATGTCAGATAACAACTAAAAGTAGCAGATAATGCGGGTTTCTATTTCTTGTTTTCTACTTTACCTTTTTGGGTACTCGGAAATATAAAAGAAAAAAGAGACGAGCATGTGCTTGTTTGTGGATATCAAGCTGTGAAGATGGAGAGAGTGCGCAGAAACCTCAAAATCCACTTTTTCAGCTTTTCTTTTATTCAAAATTGAAAATGGTTTTCTCTCATTTGTTTATTCTGTGGCTGGATTTTGAAATCCAGCTACCCTTATTCCCGCCCATAATCGCGATTGATTATTTGTAGAAAATGTAGCAGCAGCAGTTTTTTTATTTTTGAAAATAATATTTTAATTGCAATGAAGTTAATTTGTTGCAATATTCTATATTGCAGAGAAGCTGGGTCCTATTTTCTTGTCGCCAACCGGCTTTTCAGCACTGTTCTATATTGTTTGTATTGGTCACTGCGCCACAGGCATAGTGAAGGAATCTTTAGCATGAAGCCGAACTTGACGTGGACATCTTCTTCTAGGCTGATTTCATGATCCCATGGAGGAAATTCGAGGCTCAATTTTTTTTTTTTGGTTGGAAAATTTGGCGAAGCCTTATAAATTTTGGATTTTGAACATTTTCTAAAGTTTTAGTTCATGCTTATTTATTATCAAGATTTTATTATTTTTTTGCATACAAAAGATATTAATTATTGTATTCTGTACAATACGCAGGTAAGATTTTATTATTTTTTTGCATACAAAAGATATTAATTATTGTATTCTGTACAACAATACGCAGGTAAGTGTCGAGGTTTCAAAATACATATAGAAAAAGGAAAACAACACCATGCAAATGACATGTCCTTTCTCATTTTGTCTCCAACTCCAACTCATTCAAGAATCTACATATTGCAAGAAATCAATCAAGTACCAAACTGTCATCCTTGTTCACCACACAAACATTATTTCGGAAAATGTCAGAAATAAATAGTAGCAAATTACATGCTGCAAAAAGTCTGTAGCAAAGAGGACTAAAACAAGTGAAATCACAAAACAATTAACTCAGCTCCTGGAGGTAGTTTTTCTCCAATCTGCAAGGCCCGCTTTCTTGTTGCCCTCATTTTTTTCTGGGTTGTAACAAATTCAGACAATGGAGTGGATTCTTCAACGACAACCTTTTTGAGATCGACGATAAACTTTTCAAGCGCGACGGCATTCTCAGTGAAGTACATGGCAAGCTCAGTATCGATAACAGACCCAACGAACCCAGAAAATTTCACCACCTTAAGGCACTGATGAGGACATTTATTAACCTTCTGCATATTCCTCTGACACGAGTCGCGTACCCATCTCAACTGCACAAGGACATAACAAAAGCTTACCAATCTACCTTGGAAAGTTCATTCCACATAAATCAATTACACTTCCACAGTTCTCAAACCATTATATAAACTTCCCAACTACTAAAATTTTAAGATATACTGAAAATAAA
The DNA here is from genome assembly GCF_000346735.1 of Prunus mume. The sequence continues at coordinate 7,151,749 of NC_024127.1, forward strand.
TTTACCTTCAATGTAAATCCATGCAAGAAAGGAGACCGCTCTATCAGTTTAGTCAAAGCAAGGAGGCTTAGCCGATCAGTTGCGATAACACTCATTGATAAGTCCTTGAGACAAGTAAATTCTGGAAATTCTGGGAGCCACACCCCTCCTCTCTGAAAGATGAAAAGTTAATGTTAAAACTTGGAAAATAAAATAATATATATATATATGTAAATAAATAAATATTGAATTATTTCATATACTGACCGAATTCAGATTCATGTGCAAGTTGAGAGTCACCAGCTGAGGAATACAACTTTTAACCGAAAGAAAAGGTGCAATTATAGACCTAGTACTTTCTGCAAGAGATACATTAACAAGCAAGGGTGCATGCCTCAAACGAATACAGTCACAAAAACCCAACATTCCCTTATAAATAAATGACACGAGATTAGGAGCCCAAATCTCAACTAATCCTAAAGACGTACACTCACTTATTTGTAGGAACTTCAACCGGAGTGATGAACCAGCAACTTTAAAATTTACTAATTGATCTGAGCAAGAAACGGAGAGATGCTCAAGGAGTTCACAATAGGATAGAAAATGCTCAACAAGTTCGCCGGTTATATTTACAAAGGACAAAGAGAGGTGTTTAAGGGACTTGATGCAGGAAATACCAAAAGGGCTTCTAAATGGCTTATCTGGAAAGGTATAACTGGGAGAAGAAAAACGAGACCGTCTACTTGCTTCCAAATCTATCTCAAGGCCTTTAACTCTCCTCCACATTGCAAATTCAATCCAATTGTCGATTTCAGAACTACTAGGACTGCAATCGAGTGAGGAAGAACGAATTTTGAATTCATCTAAGGATGGACCCTGGTGCAATTGCAAGACTTGATTCACCCAACTGTAACTAGATGTTGTTTTCACTCGTTTTCTTTTCTTCTGTGGTTTGGATAATGCATCTATATCATCGAAGTTGAGACACGTAATCTGTTTCCACAGAGAGACCCACCTCTTAGAGAGGACACAAGTTCTTGCTGCTTCCCTAATTAGCTGACTGATCTGATCCTCCTCTGAATAATTCTCTTCCTTATCACCCAAATTGATTGGAATCTTTTGTCGTTTCCTGTATGTCCATCCAGAATGCTCAGCCTTTCTTTTCGGCATCGAAGTTGGAACACCCTTGTTATTAATTTACTCTCTTCTTAAATGTTACAATGTAATCAAGTAAGCTACAGGAAGTGGATCAAACCGATTGTTACTAAAACCAACCATCAAACAGATGAAAAGAAGCGATCATCTATAATAAACGAAGAAGGCGAAAAAGTTGGGTTCGTGAATACAAGTAATCTAAGCTAGTGACCCTAGCAGTGAAACCAAAAAAAGAAAGAAAAGAAGACAAGACTGCAGATTAAAAACTGGTGCTGGTGTTTTTCATTCACAACAACGTTGATAAAATCACACTTGTATTTGATTCTGCGTAAATAAAAAAGCAGGGAGGGAGCCAATGGCTGATTAAAAGCCCCTGCTTTTCATTCAAAACTTTGCAATCTAGAATTACCAAAGCAGCTACCCTATTATTTACAGGCAGCAAACCGACCAAAATGCACCAAATCCAAATCCAAGTCCAACTGGGAAACTACATTTCTATTTCCCTCTTTTTGAAGGAGAAGCGGAACCTTTTCTACTTATTTGGTACAACTACAACATCTAAAGACAATTTTGGAAGTAAGCCACGGAACATAATTGCGCTTTTGAAAGAGTAAATCTGACACTGATTGGTATTTTGATTTCAAATACGAAAAAGCTGGCGAATTTGATTGAAAATCGTCATGTAACTCAAAATTCCAAACTTATTACAGGAAATGAAGTTACGCAAATCGAAAGGGAAAAACTTACTTATTTGAGGGGTGGACAGCCGCGGCATATCTGCAACGCCAACCTCTAGCCGCGAAGGGGAATGGGAAATGGGAAATGGGGAAATGGAAAGTCATCAACGGCTCCGAAGACCAACTTCTGTGGTTTTCGTTTGTAGGGGTAAAAGGGGAATTTCATGCGTGTTGGGTTTAATTTTTTTTTATTTTTTATCAACCGGGTTTAAAATTAAATAGACCCAACTCTTACACAGATGGACGAGATCGGTCCGGTCCGTTTATTAAACACACAACTTACAAGTAGAGGCCCGCCCAAGAAGGATAAAAAGAAACAAAGGCCTAGCGGGTCGGCCAGAAACACATGAACACTAAAAAAAGAAAGAAATAAAACAGGCCTATCATAAGGAAAGACTACGTCAGCCACACACATAACCTAACCTAATCATGATGTTTGGGTATATAGATACCCTCATTCTCATTTGTCAAATTTATCAGTAAAGCGCGGCTTTATGTGGATGTTTGATGTTTGGGTATATAGATACCGTCATTCTCATTTGTCCGCCTTTCGTTGCTTAGAGCACTTCTTCTTTTCATCGTCTTCTTTTCTTCTTCATCTTTGTCTCTGATTTTCTCCACCTCTCTATCTCCTTTTGGCTTCAATTTTATTTATTTATTTTCTGTTGTTAATTTTGGTTAATGGGTTGATGAACGACGCCTGAGACTAATGAACGACGCCTCCGACTCCATCAACACTGATGAACGACAAGGTAAAGAGAAACAAACCCATCTCAATTTGGTGAATTTGGCATCAGATAGACCCCTTTTATGATTTGTGGTTCTGGGTTCAATTCTGAAATGCTTATTATGTTGAAGAAAGGAAATGGTGTAGTTATTTATTTATGTTCAAGCAGAAACTAGATTGACAAAGAATCTAAATAGGCAAGATTTGATGAGAAATTATATGTGTACTTTGTGGTTTCTGGTGGTTTTCTGATTAGGCAAGATTTGATGATAAATTTTGGTTTTTTTAATTGGCCATGGATTGGAATTCCTAGTTTGTAAATCTCTGTTTCGGTTGCTGAACATGCAAAATTGAAAAATTTGAGAGTTTTTGGCCTTTTCATTTTTGGGTATTGAAAAGTTTGACAGATAGTGCTGAAAAAAGTAGCAGTCTTGTAATAAGATAGCAGTCTTGTAATAAGATAAATGGTAGTGTTATATATGATCAATTCTTTGTGAAGACGCGGTTTCGTTCTTCACCAGGTTTGATCAAAATGAGTAAAGGGGACAATGGAAGTTTCTCTTTTAGAAGCTTCCTTCATTTTTCTTCATCTTCTTATTACATTTTTGTTTTTATTAGAGGGCTGGAGTTTGTGAATTTGAGGAGATCATAGACATTTTTTTGTCCTAAGTGAGAACGTATTGGAAGTTCTGCATCTGTAACTACTTTGGCATTGAAAAACTACCGTTAATAAGAAAATTTCGCCACAATTACTCTCCACAATGCCATATCCATATGCCTTTAATGAGGAGATACTAGCTACTGGACCATCCCAAACAACCATTTGACCAGTTTCATCACTAGTTTCACAACTATAAACAGCTTATCATCACTAGCCCCTCTCCACCAATATCATCACTATTATTTTGATCACTAAATAAGTAAATACATAACAGGATATAGATTTGACAGCTGTGGACTTTGTCATTTTTACCCAGAAAGAGGCTTTGGTTAGTATTGGGTCTGTGAATTTGTTGCCTTTTCATTGATTGTTTCACGACAACCAAACAGAGTACCTCTGTTGGTTAATTTCATGGGTGGTTCACTGTTTACCTCTCTTTTTTGGTTTGATTCCCTTTCCGCTTGTTATTCTTGTCTTGCGTCTGTTAGAATTAGAGAAACAACGTTTATGTTTGAGTATAAAAAAGAAAGTCACAGATTATGGTTTTATTCTTGCCAATATTGTTAATGGTAGGGTAGACATGGATCGAAAGAGAAAGAGGAAGATTGTGACAACTCTAGTTGCAGTAGAGTTAGAGAAACAATGTTTGTGTGCATCGTGCATCCATGATGTTAGTAACTGTCATATATGCTTTGACAGCATGGTACTATGAAAAATAAAATTTAATTTTGTGTACATTTTTTTTAATTAAATTTAATTATTTCTGATACTAAATTATTTTAATAAATTTTAAAAATAAATTTTGTTTGAAGTCCAATGCAGTCCAGCCCATACTTGTACCAAACAACAGACTGGACCTTCCAGTGCAGTCTAGCCCAACTTAGTCCAACCCAATCCAATCCTAACCAGTCCAACACTCCAAGTCCAATCATAACCAGTCCAGTCCCAGCCCACCAAACAGGATATAATATTTATTTATTTTCAGTGAGCTTGGGCTAGAGCCTTTCTATTTTGTGTGTGTGTTTTTTGTTCCATTTTGGGGCTTTTGTTTTCTGTTTAATCTGGGCTGATTCTGGTCAGATTGTCTTCATGGACCTGTAATGGGTTTTTTCTTTCTCTTTTCCGGCCCCCGAGTTTTATAAATTTCTGAAAAACAATAAACGTTTTCTCACTCCGTTTTATACCCCTATTGTATCATTTTGTATTAATTTTTATTTTTTAAAACAATAACACACAGGAATATACAAAAATCATTTCTCGTATCACTCCGCAGCTTCCTCCTAACCTAACCTCCTCTGGTCTCACACTCTCTTTGGAGAAACTGGAGCTTCTTTCTCTAGGTACCTTCCTTTTTGATCAATTTTTACATTTGATTCTAAACATTTCAACTTGCCTTCTAGCTAATGTTTCATGTTGTGAAGTATTTATTTAGCTAGTATATTTATTGATTTTCAGATTTGGGCTCCTAAACCCTAGTTCCCTTCTTCTTTTGGTTGTTTCTTTCTTTTGGTTTAAGCTCTAGTTCAATTTTTTGCTTTTCTGAGTTCTTTTTCTCTCACTAATCTCACAAAATGCACGGATTTAAATAAATTTTGTTCTTTTACTTTCTCTGTCATTACTTTTGAGCAAAGCATGCATATTTGGGAGTATTTTTGTGTGAATTTGTTGGTATTTATTGCTGGCCTCCCTATGCAAGCCGCAGCTCTGAGCGCATATAACTCTCTACTGGCATGTGAGATATATAAAAAAAGCCTGACATTACTAATCAGATTATTAAAACCATTAAAACAGTTGCTATCACGCTTAATGTGATGTTTTACCATGATGTTCTGATTATGAGACCAAAGTAATTAGAGTGCAGTAACGTTTGATTTCTCTTTGCTATATCTATCTTTAGATTCGTTGTTGCTGTTTATTTCAAATTTCCTTTTGTAGATTGTTGTCTAGCTAGCTACTAGCTAGTTGAGAGCGATATGAAGAGGAGGAATATTCTTTATCCAATCTTTTTCATGTCAGTTTCATCCAGAATTTTCAACCCTGGTTTTCTTTTTCCTTAGTTTTTTGGGATGCGCAAGGACTTTTATTTCACATGGTTAAGTGCTCTGTTTTAACTTATTTGGATAAACAAAATTACATGGCAAGTTTAGCACTAATGGAATGGAATTACCTTTTTTTTAAAATTAATTTTGTAAAATACATGTGTTGCTAGCTTTTGTGTTTCTGGTGTCCCATCTCTATCAGTGAAACTTCATGATTGTTCCCCTGTTTGGGAATTGACAACCATAAAAAATTAAAGTTGGTTTAGTCTCATTATATTATTTTGCCTTTTGATCCAGAAAAGTGCTTAAGTAATGGCAAGTTAGTGAGTTCACCATCATCAATAGTTTGAAAATTGAGACCTGGGGACACATGAAATTCCACCTGAACAAGTATGTTGCAAAATTACCAGTTGCTAAAAACTGCTCATTTGTTTTCATGTGGTTTATTTAGTGAGTCAGTTTATATTGCTCATGTATTATGACTTCTCTCATTTATAATTTGCTATTTGATTTAGTTGTGTTTTTTTTTTCATGTGGTTTTGTACAGGAGAATGACTACCCAAATTTCACATATCAACTTTGACAATTCCAATTTCAAGTCTAAAAGTGTCATCCAAAAACCCTTGTTAGATTCATTCATGGAAAATGTTAAGGCTTTCATGGCTGACTGTGATGTTGTCCAAGAAGGGCATGTATGGAAATGGGAGTTGGTTCACAAGGAAGGATGTGTTAAGAGGACAGTTCCACTCTTCATTCTCAAAGAGGTAGTGGATGATTCAAGACATGAATCTGAAGAACATTTGTTCTGCATCTACTGCAACTACTCAAGATGCAACAATAATCTCGTCTTGAAGTGCAAGTATCATTTTGTAATTCCAGCTGATTACGAGTCCGAGGAGCAATTGGACGATCCTTTTGACAAGGATGATTATTTTTTCAAAGATTGGACACACCTCTTACATTGGTTGCTCCACAACAACGGGATCAGCCACCTCATATGTATCAATGGGATTAATAGGGGTTCTGCTTTCATCACTGGTCGAGACATCATGCATCTATGGGGTTTACTTTGCCTTTATTTTCAGGCGAGGTAATTATCGTTTTTATATTATTTGTGGTTTCATATTTTTGTTATATATAAAACATATGAATTGAATTTGATTTTGTGATTTATAGGAAAATAACTGCATGTTATGAAGCATGTAAAGCATTTAGGCATATCACATTGATAGACGGTCTTCGTGAGTCGTGTGAGGGGGCCATGGAGACTAGGTTGCTGTTTAGTGTGGCTTTTGGTAGTATCTGGTTTAGGAGGTTGGGATACACGTTTCTACGTGGAAGCTATGGGGTGTCGAGAGGTACCTACACAACCGCTATTGAGTACCTTGGGTCTCTTTCGTTGACTGAAGTTGAAGAAATTGTAGGAAAATACAAGATGTGCCTTACTCCCCTAGAGTGCAGAGATTTATTCTCGTTCCTGCTGCAGATGAGGTGTGGCGCGAGAGGCCGAAAGAGAATGGATCTAAATAAAGATTTGTGGACGGTGTATTATGAGGTTTTAATGAGGAGGAAAATTCATGTCCAAAAAACTTTGCAATTCAAGATAGTTTGGATGTGATTTTTCCTCCTTATTAAAACCTCATCATACACCATCCACAAATCTTTATTTAGATCCGTTCTCTTTCGGTCTCTCGCGCCACACCTCATCTGCAGCATGAAAGATAATAAATCTCTCATGCACTCTAGGGGAGTAAGGCATATCTTCTTGTATTTTTCTATAATTTCTTCAGCTTCAGTCAACGGAAGAGACTCAAGGGACTCAATAGCGGTCGTGGAAGTATCTCTCGACACCCCATAGCTTCCACCTGGAAATGTGTATCCCCACCTCCCAAACCAGGTACTACCAAAAGCCACAGTAAATAACAACCTAGTCTCCATGGGCCCCTCGCACGTCTCATGGAGACCGTCTATCAATGTGATATGCCTAAATGCTTTACATGCTACATCAAGACAGTTATTTTCCTATAAATCACAAAGTCAGATTCAATTCATATGTTTTATATATAACAAAAATATGAAATAACTAATATAAAAATGATAATTACATCGCCTGAAAATAAAGGCAAAGTAAATCCTATAGATGCATGATGTCTCGATCAGTGATGAAAGCAGAACCCTCATTAATCCCATTGATACATATGAGGTGGCCGATCCCTTTGTTGTGGAGCAACCCATGTAAGAGGTGTGTCTAATCTTTAAAAAAGTAATTATCCTTGTCAAAAGGATCGTCCAATTGCTTCCCGGACTCGTAATCAGCTGAAATTACAAAGTGATACTTGCACTTCAAGACGAGATTGTTGTTGCATCCTGAGTAGCTGTAGTAGATGCAGAACAAATCTTCTTCTTCGGATTCATGTCTTGGATTATCCACTACTTCTCTTGGGTAGAAATTTGCAGCACCTAGTATCAGCTGACTTGTTGCATCCTGTTCCTTGATCAAAACACATTTGTATGTGCTATGCAGCTGGCTAACTGGATGTAGCATCCCATTCCTCATTTTTGTTGCAAGTTACTAAATTGTCACATACCCTCTTTGTTGCCTTACAGATGCGAGTGTGGCATGCATAAACACTCATAAATTGTTTCCAGCATAAATATGCTAGGCTGCTCATTTGTCTTAACATGATTTGATTTAATTAATGTCAGGGACGGCATGGTGGAGTCGCTGAGTGTGCAGGGTTTCTTGTTTGGAGACTCATTGCATAATTGATTAAACTTACTCTGTTCTGTACTTTTAATTAGAAGACTGGTCCATACTTACTGTACCCTTGAGTATGTTGGATTAACGAGCTAGGATGCATCTTGTAGTTGTCTAGTTTGTTGTTTGTTTTTACGTTACCTTGTCATATGAGGCATCAATGGATCATTTGTTGCAAGCTACATTTATAATTGTACTAGCACTACTCCCTAGTCACAAGTTGTTCGTATTTTGGCTTTTGATCCAGTCCACGCATGAATGCGACGTATGCAGCCATTAAGCATATGGTGCAGCTAATGAATTCTGGAATGATCGATCTCTGTAGAGAGTGAATGTTTTGTTTTGTTTTTACTTTTCATTTTGTTAATGGAAATTTCTGTAGAGCCAGAGCGTTGGCATTGTGTGTGTACCTACTCTTCTTAATATTACTTTATTCAGCTTGTTATGTACAATTGACAGGAGGCAAAGAAACTCAGAATCTAGGATGCAATGACGCATGAAAACCGTTGGACATTAACAACGAGCCATCCGCTGGACAGATTGTCTCATTTATGAGATAATGTCACACTTCGTTGTTGACATTACAGTATTTGAATATGCAAGTTCCTTTCAAGATTCAGGGAACATAATTCAATAAAAAACAAAACAAAAATGGTACACAGTACAAGCAAGCACCAAGAGCTTTGAATTATTCTTCTGCATAGATGATTCAGGTCCTGGTCTGGTTTCGTTTGGCATCTGCTTGTCTTTCCTATAGCACAGCAGTTAGGCTGATGTAGTAGATTGCGGAGATTGAGAGAGAAGGCTGCAAGCTGAACATTGCCGAACTTGCCTTCCTCCGTTGCTAGCCTAGAAAAGAAAATAAAAGGGAAATTCAAGTAACAGTCTCCGCCATACACTGCAACAAGACAACGGAAGCACAAACAATGTGCACTGGTTTGGATAAGTGATGAATATGTAGTTTCCGCCTCGAGGGATTTAGGGGACTGATCAAGCTGTCAACTTCCTTTGCGAGATCATATCTCGATATCTGTGCCACTTCTTGTATCTCTGGAAACCAGGAAGAACAGGTCTAAATCGAGGAGCACTAGTGCATTCCAAACAGCAGCATCCTCTTAAATCTTAACCTCATTATCATTACAAGGCATAACTAGGAAAAAGTAATGCATATACCTTCATGGCTACGTTTGACAACTATTATTGTAGCTAAGGAGACTTGCGTTTTGCTACATTTATAGTCAATCATGTTTACCTCTCTCTCTCTCTCAGACCAAAATTGACTCACTTGCCAAATCTTATTGTAGTTATTTATTTTTCATTTTGTCATTAGCATCATTATTTTTTTTTGCATACAGAATATATTATTGAATTCTGGAAAATACGTACGTAAGTGTCGAGGTTTCAAAATACATATGGAAAAAGGAAAACAAGACCATGCGAATCACATGTCCTTTTTCATTTTGTCTCCAACTCATTCAAGAATCTACATATTGGAAGAAATCAATCAAGTACCTAAACTGTCATCCTTGTTCACCACACAAACATTATTTCAATTTCGGAAAATGTCAGAAATAAATAGTAGCAAATTACATGCTGCAAAAAGTGTATCACGTCTGTAGCAAAGAGGATTTTAAACAAGTGAAATTACAAAACAATTAACTCAGCTCCTGGAGGTAGTTTTTTACCAATCTGCAATGCACGCTTTCTTGCTGCCTTCAATTGTTTCTGGGTTGTAACAAATTCAGACAATAGAGTGGATTCTTCAACGACAACCTTTATTAGATCGACGATAAACGTTTCAAGCGCAACGGCATTCTCAGTGAAGTACATGGCAAGCTCAGTGTCGATACTAGACCCAACGAACCCAGAAAATTTCACCACCTTAAGGCACTGATGAGGACATCTATTAACCTTCTGCATATTCCTCAGACATGGCACTCGTGCCCATCTTAGCTGCACAAGGACAAAAACAATAGCTTTTCAATCTACCTTAGACAAGTTAATTCCACATATACAAGTTTTTCAAAAATCACGGAAAAACAATACAACTTTTAAAAGTTTGTGTGCGTAAACATGAATCAACAAATACCTTTCTGAAACCGTTAAATAAACTTCCCAACTTTAAATTGTAAGATATGCTGAAAATAAATTTACCTCCAATGTAAATCTATGCAAGAAAGGAGACCGCTCTATCAATTTAGTCAAATCAAGGAGGCTTTGCCGATCACTTGCGACAACATTCAATGTTAAGTCCTTGAGACAAGTTAATTCTGGAAATTCTGGTTGCCTCACCATTGCACTCTGAAAGATGAAAAGCAAATTTTGAAAATAAAGTCTATATATACATATATAATAAATACTGAATTATTTCATATACCGACCATATTCAGATTCTTGTGCAAGTTGAGATTGAGAGTCACCAGCTGAGGAAGACAACTTTTAACCGAAAGAAAAGTTGGAACTATAGACCTAGTACTTTCTGCAAGAGATACGTTTACAAGCAAGGGTGCATGCCTCAAACGAATACTGTCATAAAAACCCAGCATTCCGTGATAAATAAATGACACGAGATTAGGAGCACAAATCTCGATTTTTTCTAAACACATGCAGTCACTTATTTGTAGGAACTTCAACCGGAGTGACGAACCGGCAACTTTCAAAGTTACTAATTGATCCGAGCAAGAAACGCAAAGATGCTCAAGGAGTTCACAATTGGATAGAAAGTGCTCAACAAGTTCGCCGGTTATGTTTACAAATGACAAGGAGAGGTGTTTAAGGGACTTGATGCAGGAAACGCCGAAAGGGCTTCTAAATGGCTTATCTGGAAAGATATAACTGGCATAAGAAAAAGAAGAAAGTCTACCTGCTTCCAAATCTATCTCAAGCCTTTGAACTCTCTTCTGCATTGCGAACTCAATCCAATTGTCAATTTCAGAACTACTAGGCCCGATATAGGTTGAGGAAGAACAAATTCTGAATGCATCTAAAGATGGACACTGGTGCAATTGCAGGACTTGGTTCACCCAATTGTAACTGGGTGTTGTTTGTCCTCTTTTCTTCGACGGTTTATATAATGCATCTATGTCGTCGAAGTTGAGACATGTAACCTGTTTCCACACATAGATCCACCTCTTAGAGAGGAAACAAGTTCTTGCTGCCTCCCTAATGCTC
>NC_024127.1:7163739-7187831 GCF_000346735.1 Prunus mume
AGGGAAAGAATACTAATCAGAATGGCGTCAGGCAGCTGACTAATCCGATCTACCTCCGAATAAGTCTCTCCCTTGTCACCGAAATTGATTGGAAGTTTTTTGCGTTTCCCATATGTCCATTTGGAACGCTTAGCCTTTCGTTTCGGCATGGAACATACCCTTCTTATTAATTTGCCGTCTTCTTAAATATTACAGGGTAATCAAATAAACATAAACTGCAGAATAAGAGGCACAGGAACCAGTAGCTAATGAAAATCCCCAGTTTTTCATTCTCGACTTTGCAATCTAGAATTACCAAAGCAGCTATATATACTCAATTATTTATATGCTGCAAACCGACTAAAATCCGCCAATTCCAAATCCAGCCAGGAGACTATTTTTCTCATTCCCACTCTTTGAAGGAGAAGCGAAACCTTCTCTTCTATCTCTTCTTTTGTACAACGTAACCCATGGAACACAATTGCATCTTCGAAAGAGTAAATCTGTCACTGATATATGTTTTTTATATTAAAAAAAAAAAAAAAAAAAAAAAACTAAAAGAGCTCGCAAATTTGATTGGAAATCGTCATGTAATTCAAAATTCCAACATAATTCAAAAGGGAGAAACTTGCTTATAAGCCTTTAGATCTCTTAAAATCCAAGGATATTAGAATCGTGTTTCACAAAATTAACTATGGAAATTGGAGATTTGAACAAGATTATTAGTATGAGTTAATGTGTTTAATGGTTATTATGATAAAGAAGGCCCTGTCCTGGAACAACTGAAGTTTAATTGAATAGAAGTGACGTGAATTAAGTAATTACAGGAAATCTAATCTTAAAAAATATATATATAAAGCAAAAGGGAGAGAATGGTAAAACATTTAAAACACCAGAAAATGCCCTTGGTTAATTCAAACATAAAGAATTGAAATTATACAAATTTATAAATAAACTCAATCCTAGACATGTATTTATAAAAAAAAACCCAAGCACTATTTAAACATAGAAACACACCCAAAATCAACCCCAAAGTCAACTTTTTGGGTGTGTTTATAAATGGGTTTTGAGTGTGTGTAATGATGGGTTTTGGGTGTGTTTATAAAGTGTTTTGGGTGTTGGGTTTTTTTATAATTTCAACATCCATTTTGGGTGTTTTAGTGAAACTCCCTTGAAATTACTAATAAATGAGGATAATATGGTATATATAATAAAAAGGGAGTGGGTTTGGGTTAGTAAAATTAAGATGAATCTATATTTGTCAATGGGGTCTAGTCCAATGAAAACAACATTGATTTGCAGACTAGAGGTCTCAGGGTTCGAATTCCCACGACATCATAGCTCTGTGTATGTAAGAAATTCCCCTCCTCTCTAATTTAAACTATCGTTTGTACTAAAAAAATAGATGAATATTTGGATTCATTGCCATATAACCAACATAAAAAGAAAAAGAAAAAAAAAAAAAAAATCTTTCATTACCAGGCTTAAATGAGCAACCATACAAAATGGTTGCCCAAAATGCAGAACTTTCGCAGTTGAAAAAAAGAAAAGAACAGAGTGCTCAGCTGGGCTTGTAAGGTTCTCGTTCTATTGGTAGGTCCAGAGCCCACCAAAACAAGTAGGACCCTAGGGCACAGTGGATGCTCTTCTATTGATTTTGTAACATATGTCTTTCTTTTTTTTTTCTCCGAAAAATAAAAATTATGCAACATCATAAACAAAAGTGCAAAATACAAGCAAAGGTGCCATTAGTATAGTGATTTGGTGCAATTGCTCTCTTAGGCTTGAATTCGAGTGCTAGCATCCATCTAATATATGTGTTTAGTATATTATCTCTCATTTCAGAAAGGTTCTTTAAATAAAAAAAAGTGCATAACACAAAACGTTAGCAGGCACATCCAGAAAAAGACAAACCAACAGGTTGGAAGCAAACTTGAAAAAGATCTGAGCCATGAAAGAAAACCAAGTTTGGCCATAGAATACATAGTATACTTGGATTGGATGGCAGTCATTGCCAGTTTTCGGAACGATGGTGAAAGCTGTTTCATTTAAGATAACAAAGGTAATTTTCTTACAATTCAGCTAGAATTTCCTAATTACCAGAGATATCTTCTATTTCAGATTGTTGGGATGCGGTCGTAGAGCCTTGCGCTGCAGCAATTGTAGGAGAAAACAATAAAGGCTTGGGTGCAATTTGCAAGGAATGAAGGGGTCCTTCGAACATCTCTACTACTTTGCTCATTGATGGCCGATCAGAAGGATTGGTCTGAATGCACCAGAGACTTATTAATACCATCTTTCTTGCTATTTCTTTTTCCTCCTCTGTGATTGCCCCAAAAACATTCTCATCATTGTCTAGCTCTAGATCTCTATAAACGTAATGCGGAAACATTTCACTGGTATGAGACACTCCCGAATCCAAATTGTTTCTTGCTCCAACCATTTCAAGAACCAACATGCCGTAGCTGTAAACATCAGATTTGTGAGACACGCCTCCAAAGTTCCGGCTAAACACTTCTGGTGCAATGTATCCTGCAGTTCCTCTTGTCCCCATCATGGATACAATACTCTCCTTCGTTTTGCATAGTTTGGCAAGGCCGAAATCAGCGATTTTTGGGCAAAAATTTTTGTCCAAAAGAATGTTCTGTGGCTTGATGTCAAGATGCAGAATTCTTGTGTTACATCCACGGTGTAAGTATTCTAGTCCTCGAGCAATGCCAACAGCAATTTCAGATAGTGTTTTCCATTCTAAGCGACAATTTTCTGTTTCAGATCCCCGTTTATGTATGAAATTATCTAGAGATCCATTATGCATGAATTCATATATCAAAGCTCTTTTGTCCTTCCTCTCATAACAGAATCCAGAAAGAGTGACAATGTTGACATGGGAGGTTCTACCAATGCTAGCAACTTCATTAATAAAGTCTTCTGCATTACCCTTGGACTCGCTTAGGACTTTCACCGCCACGACGAAGCCATCCGGCAGCCTGCCTTTGTACACGGTTCCAAATCCACCTTTACCTATTTTATCTTTGAAAGAGTCTGTCATTTTCTTGACATTTGCATAACTATACCGTTTTGGAGCAAGGCATTCATAGTTCCTTATAAATTCCTCAACGTCAAACTCATCGGTTGTATCTTTCTTGAAGAAACCCAATATTCTTTTCCTTGATATGCATACAATACAAGCAATGATTATGAGGATTCCCGAAACACCAGCCGGAATGCCTATATTGAACAATTCTTCAAGTTATGCATTTTATTGATATGTGAAAGAAAGCGAAGATTGAAACTTGTGGTACTTAATATATATTTATCATATATACGCACCTATTTCATATTTAGCCTTTGAACCTGCACAGAAAAAAGGTTAAATCATAAGATTTCTTCGGATGGTATATCATATTCTTCTTCAATATCCAGTTATGACGCCAAGACTACAAACTCAAGTATTTTGTGATGTTACATTGAATTATCAAAGTCAACAAAGGTAGGTGTATTCTTAGGCTGCTTGGAGCATATATTACTGCAGGGTGTTGAAGTCCATAAAATGTTGACCGACACCATCAAGACTTCCAATTTGATGCATGTACCGAAGGATCAAAATGACCATGAACACTCATAAGGGTTTAACCTTCTATATCTGTGAGGTTCCGCAGTTTCTATTTTCTGTTTCTGCAGATAGTTGGCTCTAATTACCATGAACTCTTCCTACTTTAACATGGACTCCATAGTCTTCCAACAATGGTATCAGAGCATTACTCACACGACTCCTAAATTCTAACAAATGACATAAAAGACTTATAACATCTTCTTCCTAGTAGCCTGTAATTTATAAGAAAAATGACAAAGGACAGACATACTACCTTTTGGTCTGGGTGGTTGATTTGAAATAGTTGTATTACATCTGGTTTCATAGGCCCGATCCTGGCAAAAGCAATTGAACCCACCAGAAGTAGTGTTAAGACCGCACATCCCTCCTGATTCCACGCAAGTGTTGCATATATCAGTACGGACTTTCAATTCCAATTCAAAGCCCCCATCTACCGCGTCTTGGATAGTTGTTCGGTTGGCCTTTAGAGCCACAGCAGCTGTTCTAGAAACCGGAACAATGACCTGATTTTTACAGGCGACGGGAGCAACTGTATCAGCTGGGGGACTTGGTGTGACAGACGTAACATTCACACTAACGCTGGCATTACAGAAAATTTGGGAACTAGTTGTTGTGCTATTGCACTGGGAATCGGACACCTTTGTTAACGCAGAGGAAGTATAATTAGACAGAAAGAGTGGTGTCACATATGAAATTTTGTTTCCACTGCAAACTTGGGAAGTAGAAGTAGTGTTACTTGTACTTGTATTGCACCCGTAGTAAAAGGTCAGGTTTGTAAACCCAGAGGAAGTATAATTAAACAGAGAGAAGTTGATGCTGGTATTAACAAAAGTAAGAGGACAAACAGTTTTCCAATAGTCCTGCCTAGCAACTGTAACAGACGGAGGAACCCTACTGGAGTTGGTTTTAAGAATTCTATAGTTGATATTCGACATATTGATCACGGGGACATTGTCTAGGCATTTGACCTCGAACCCGGGCAGACCACAGTGACTAGCTCGGTTTACTCCCCAAAAGGGGTAGGAGATGCCTCCGATGCCACCGCAGTTAATAGCTTCGCCGCAGTTAATCCTATCCATGGAAAGTGCCACGGCTCGCTCATGAATGTTTAGATGGTATTGCTTGTCACACTTGGCTGCACCTCTGCCGTCCCCGCTTTGGCTGAAATCGTTGAGATCAGATTGGTCGTTGCACTTACTGTTGATGCATATGAGCTGACCAGCACAGTCGTCGTGGGTTGCGCATGCGCCGTTGCAGGAGGATAGGGCCATTGATGGGTGAGGAAGGGAGATGAACAAAAGATAAACAAACATCAACACTAAACTTGCCATTTTGGAAGTGCTTTGTTGCTTTGAGGAGGCGGCCATGTTGGCTAGCTACTTTGCTTTCCTTCCAGTTTCAGAGTTGCTAATCTTTGCTGCTACTCTAATTGATCTACTTACTATTTGAGTTTGAGTTAGAAGAATTAGCCATGAGCAATAAATTTGAGGTCGAAATGAGTGATGATGATATTAAAAGCCAACAATGGCCAACCAAATTCCAAAAGTATCAGAAGGAAAGGCTGGTCTTCACCAGAGTCCACGCAAAGTAGTCAACACGCAAATTAAGTTGGCTATATTACATTGGAGAGAAGGATGGTCTACTTTTTTGACCCTCGCCACCGCAAAACTGAGGAGGAGATGAAGACCTGAGGTTCGTCCCAAGGAGGCACCATTGACCTCACCTCCCCACAGCAAATCCCACCAATCAAGGGATACCCATGTCAGTCACATATCACATGCCACCAATCAAGAAGTAGGGAGACAGCTCTTTCACATGCTTTCTCCATATCCAAGACCCAACCAAGGATATAGCGATTCAAAAACCTTAAATCAAGGAGACCCATGTATTATTTATAATCAACTCCTTAAACTATCTCCTTAGATAAATTTTAAGGAGGATTGGAAAAATATAACTCCAATCATCCTCCCTATCTACTTCATAAAATAAAGAAACCTCTAAGAGCATTTCCAGCAGTTTGCCCATTGCCATGGCAAGGGGGGACTAGGGCAGCTACTATTCATGTGAATAGTAGCTGCCCCTATAAAAAACAATGTGTGTTTCTAGCAGTTGCCCTTTGCCATGACAAATACTATTCATTTTTTTGTTTTTTTCACAACTTTTTTTACATAAACAATTAATTTTGATAATATTTTCGGATAAGATTTTTGAGTTCCTACATGTCAATACTATTCATATCTCATAATCGGATAAGATTTTCGGTTTCAAATTTAAGATACATTTCAAATTTCAAATTTCAGATAAATTTCAAACTTCAAATTTCAGATACATTTCAAAATTCATATTTCAAAATTCAAATGAATTTCAAATTTCATATAAAATTTTCACTCTCTAAAATTGTGCCACGTATCATTTCTATGTGCCTAAATTTTTCTATAAAACCAGAGGCTCAGCTCATACCTCCCACACCAGATCTTCTTTACATTTTCATTTCTCAGATTTTAGATTTCATTCTTCATTCTCAAATGGCAGACATGCAAGAGGTTTTGGAGAGGCAAGAGCGAGAAACTAGAGAAAGAAGGCGTAGACGAGCTGCAGGCAAAAGGGCGCAGAGAGACCTAAATCAGCAACTTGTTATGGCAGTGGCTTTGCTTGATGAAGAAAACCAAAGCCACCGTGGTTCACAAGAAGGTCGTGATCCGAATGTGGACAGACATAGACATTCTCAGGGTAAGAATCTTCTGGAAGATTATTTTATCCCAACTTTTCTGTACTATGAAGTTCATTTTCGAGCGCGATATAGAATGCAACCCCATTTGTTCAATAAAGTCATGCATGATATTTGCAATTAAGATGATCTCCATCGCTTTTGCCAAGGCATCTCTCCATTTCGCCAACTCTTTATTGAGAATTTTTCACCTACTATATAATGTCATTTCTGTACGGGTCGAAGCCCCCGATCTTTCACAAAATTTGGTATGAATTTTTTTCTACATATGATAGAATTTCATCTCATTACCCGTTATGGGACAATGACTAATTTGGAGCCAACACTCACATAACAAAACATCTTCCATCATGCTCCATGCTCCTCTTGTTTCAATAGAAGAAGTCATAATATGATAGAGAAAAATAAAACTTGAAAGTGAAAAAAATATTGAGTAGAAAGTGAATAATAGTATGAGGAGAAAATGTATGAGGATTTGCTGTTAAAAGTGAAGAGTATAGGTTGGTATTTATAGAAAAAAATTCAGTATTTTTTTGGTATTTAAAAAAAAAAGATTTTTTTTCATTTTTTTTATTGCACAAAAATTGGCTGCCGTTGGATTGGAGGGAAAAAATCTGATTAGAGAGCCCAGATGCCGACATGTGGAAGCTAGCCTTTGGCGGTACTGTAACGAGCATGTCAAGTTTTTTTAACATTAGCGCATGCGTTGCACGTGTCAACAGTAAAAAAAATTTGAAGGAAATCGTTAACATCATTGCAAAACTAGGGCCAGCGCTCGGGCTTGCCTCGCCCTTGGGCCAGCCTAGTTTGTTGGGTCCCACCATTTGCCGGGGTCATTTTTTGTTGCTGGAAAGGCGATTTTGGGCCAAACCCCCCTACCCAGCCCGAGTTTTGTTGGCACTGCTAGAAGTGCTGTAAGAGCTCCTAAATCTGAAGAGAGCGAAAAGATTCCTAGTGGCTCCCTATAATTTAATGATGCTTTGTTTTGTGCATAGTTTAAACTCATAATTAATACTAATTTTATTTTTTTTATAGAGATGAACCAATCATATTGATATTGAATTATAAAAAAAACCATAGTATTTATGACCCCATAAACTAGAGAGTATGATTGGAGTTCAAATTTTATAAAGAACTCCTAAAATAATTTTTGTGTATTTTTAGCTAAATTTTAACTAAAAAATAGGGACCATGATTGTAGATGCTCTTAGACTACAAAAAGGAGCTAACCACCTCCGAGCAAAAGGACCATCGACTGCTACTCTCCACTTCTCCAAGAGCTATCCAAAGCTCTCCCAAGCTCTCTATTTCTCTTATGCTAGAGCTCTCAAGCATCTCTCCCTATATATAAATATATATATATCTCTCTCATATTAATGTAATCTTCACATTCAAATACAATAAAGCTATAAACTATAGTGGATGTAGCCCCATTATGGGTGAACCACTCAAACACTTGTGTTATGTGTGTGATAATGCATTAATCCATTATGTACAAATTCGCCCGTTAACAAAGGTGAAGCATGGCCCAATCTCCATTATCATTGGGAAAAGACTCCTTTCGCGGAAACATGAACTGCTAATTTCATGCTAATCATAGTGTGACATGTGTGTAGAGACTTCTTTCGGAGTGTTTTTGTTAAATTAGTTTTAAATGTGTAAAACTGTAATTCATAGGCAATAAGAATGCCTTATTCTAAGGAATGAGGGAAGCAGTGTCCTTATCATTGTATCAACTTTTTTCTTCTGCGCGTGTGTGTGTGTTTTAAAAATATATATATATATATATGTATGTATATAGCTCAATTTTTAATTGAGTTCTGTCATTAGGTCTGTCATTTTCCTTTGTGGGTCATGCTAGGATTTTGAAAGACTTCTTTTAAGTGACAGATTTCATGGATTTATATAGATTTCTATACGGTGTGTTCAGATAAGAGAAATAAACATGAGATTTTGACAAAAGTCATAATTTTTAAATTGAAATGAACCAATTTATGTGTTTGAATAAAAAAAAGTATAAATTTAGAAATTCCGCGTGAAAAAAACTTGAAATTTGGAGGTGATAAATCCAAACTTTAAATTCTATCCAAATCATCGTTATTTATAAAATTTCAAGAGATTGAGTTTTAAAAAAAGATAACTTTACAAATAAATGTTAAATTATGTGTTTAAGTACTCTACGCAAACTAGAAATTTTAGAATATTAATTTTTGTTATTTTAAATTCTATCATTTATAAATTTTATCATCTAAACGCACTGCTAAGAATTCCACATCAACTTTGAAAGACATCTATTATAGACAATCTTGTATTTGTATAGACTTTTGTTCCAGACATTGGATTATTTTTATGGACTTGTTTAATTTCTTCAACATATTTATTTGTTGTTGGTATGTCATGGTAGAAATGCGTTCATTCTTTTGTTCTTGTTAAGCTGCTATATTTAAAAATAAAAATAAAAAAGACAAACGAAAGAGAAATATTCTTGTTAAATCATTAGAGAAACTGGGTGTTTGTGCCTCCTTTTTACGTAATTAATATTAGAGTCATATTGGACCAAGTCATAGCTTTGGCTTTAGTATTTATTGAATATTAAGTATCTGAGCCAGTCAAATGACTAATATAAAGAAATTATTATTTAATTGATAATTACCTAAATCAAGTGGATATTCTCGGTTTGGCGGTGAAGACAATCAATTAGATATTTGGTTTTAATTGATTGGTGATCCGATTCTGACCATGATCTAATCAAGAGATTACTTCTTTTATATCGGGTATGCTTTACGGCCAAAGGCACACAACTTTTCAACAACAAACTCTACATAAAAATTCTAGCTATTTCATAAAAGACTGGTTTATTTGTTTTATTACTATGCCAAGCCATTTTGGTATTGACTGTCAGTCAACTTAGTATTTTACCATTTTACCCCTATTATATTAATTTGTAATCCTTTAGCACTTGGTTAATCAAGTGTATATATTTTTTTATTTTTTGAATGTTTTACAATTCTCTACGTTTTGCTTTATATATTTAAATTAAAAGTAAGTGGGTTGGTTTAATGGTTATGTTAAAGAAGACCCAAGTAATTCGGGAGAAAAACTTCCCTCGCATAGGGATGCTAGAGTAAGCAATCTAGCTAAACATCCCTATCTAATGACCACTCGACAGCTGTCACCCACAAATATTTTAAAAATAATAATTTGTTGCCTTTGCGAACCCAGCAACTGAAACCCCTTTTCGCTCTCATATCTCCCTCTTTTTCTCTCTCTTTTTGCATTGCCCTTCCTTTCTCCGCTCCGCGCCACATCCGTCAGCGTCGCCATCCTCCATCCTTTTTGTCCCCATCCCCTCCTCCATTGTTGGTTTTGTCTATCTCTTCTCATCTCTATCTCATCTCTCCCTCTCGTTCTTTCTCTTCATGCCAACAACAGTGGCATCGGTAGTGGCGGCGAGCTTGCCAAACTCCAAACTTGAGGTGATTGACATCAAATTTTGAGGCCAATCTATCCCTCTCTTTCTATCTCTTCTTGGCAATCTCAGATGTGGCTGATGCAAAGTGAGAGACAGATAGGGAGAGCGGAGAGTAAGTTAAAATAGAGAGATATAGGGGGTTTGGGTTGCACTTCGAGAAAGGAGGGGTGATGCAAAAAGAGAGAAAAAGAGGGAGATATGAGAGAGAAAAGGGGTTTCAGTTGCTGGGTTCACATAGGATGAGGAGCATAGGCAACTAATTTTTCTTTTTCAATTTTAATGGGTGACAGCTGTCGAGAGATCATTAGACATGGATACTTAGTTGGATTGCTTATCCTGGCATCCCCATGCGAGGGAAGTTTTTCTCGCTAATTACTTGGGTCTTCTTTAACATAACCATTAAACCAACCCACTTACTTTTAATTTAAATACATAAAGCAAAAGGCAGAGGATTGTAAAACATTCAAAAAATTAAAAAAAATATATACCCTTGATTAACCAAGTGCTAAAGGACTACAAATTAATATAATAAGGGTAAAATGGTAAAATATTAAGTTGACTGACAGTCAATGCCAAAAAGGCTTGGCATAGTAATAAAACAAATAAACTGGTCTTTTATGAAAGAGCTAGAATTTTTGTGTAGAGTATGCTGTTGAAAAGTTGTGTGCCTTTGGCTGTGATGCATCTCTTTCTTTTACATAAGTGTAACCCTGTACAAAAGAAGTAATCTCAAGTTATGTTGGTCTTCAATTCTTCATGTGTTAATGCAAACTGCAGCCGCATTTCTATATTGAACCTATTTTGATGTAGGTTTTGTTCTTTTAAAGTAAAATTAAATGTTTTGAAGAGCCAAAGTCAACTTTTTAGTTTTGAAGAGAGATAAATAGTTGCATCTTTTGTACTGAGTTTAACAAGCTTGTTGGAGAGAGTTTTGATGATGTTGCTCACCTATTTTAGCTTTCCAAAATGATTGAATATGCTGTTGAAGATGCCCAAGTCACTGGGTGTACGTTGAATTCTAGATCTAAACCAAATCTGCATAATTATTACATATTCAAGAAATTTTCACAAGTTTCCATGATTTATTAGTTTTTTTTAATAGTATTTTACCATTCTCGTATTAAATAAGTAAATGCATTGTGGTGTGAATGAAGAGTTTTATTTATTTATGAGCAAGTATTAAAGTAAGTTAGTGGGTTTAATGGTTATGTTAAAGGTGGTCTTTTTTTTTCTTTTTTTTTCAGGTGTTAAATAAGGTCTTTAAAGGCTTGCATGTATGCTATTGTTGGAGTTAATTGAATAGAAGTGAAGTGAATTAGGAAATTAGGAAATTAGGAAATCTAAGCTTTAAAAGAAAATTAAGGTGGGTTAGTAGAATTAAGATAAGTCTAGATTTGATTCATTCCGATATAATCAACACAAAAAAAAAAAAAAAAAAAAAAAAACTAAAAACTTTCATTATCAAGCCCAAATGAACAAGCATACAAAATGAAAGCCCAAATGTAAAACTTTCCCATAAAAAAAAAAGGTGCTCAACTGGGCTTGCATAATTTTGGGTAGATGCTCTTCTATTGATTTTGTACATGCACGTCCTTTTTTTTTTTTTAATTTCAGAAAAATAAAAATTGCGCAAAGATTACTGCGGTTTATATTGTGCCAACAAAAACCCTGAAATATCAAGGATGCTTGTTCATCGATGTGTTCAAACAAGATCTGTCTGCTTTAGATGCTTTTTATACCCAACTTGTCTTTTTGTAGGCATTCTAGTGAGTGTGTGTGTGTGGTTTACATCTCCAACACTTGTGTGGACTTACTCATACACTGAGGTTTGGATGTGACCCTACACAAAGTTCCAAGTGATGGCATGTATGTTTTTGTAAATATCCCCATATGCATCTTGGTTGTAGATTCATTTCATGCATAAAGGCGACAACCCGATTAATTAACCTTGTTTAGGTTTAATCAAATCATCTCCCCACTGCTGACCTCAGTTCTAGTCGGCCGTGCCCCCTTCCTCCAACTCTAGCATTTCACGTAAAATTTATATGAAATTTCTTTAATTATTGGAAAAATAGAAGATTTATATTGTTGTAATTTATGTTCGAGTCACATGACCACGAACTATCATGTCCTGTCTTAACTAGAGTGGACTATATTTTATTTTATCGTACTGAACTCTGTTCTACTGTATGGAAGCACAAATCTTAATTACACAAGGCTTAAATCATGTTGGAGAGCCATAAAAACTCTACACTAGTTTAATCTAGAACATAACTTTTCTTTTGGTTTGTTTTAAGTTATTTATGTGTAAAGTGTCGAATTGTGATAACTTAAAAACAAAGGTTGTAACAGGGCTACACTTGCAACAGTTGCATTGAATTTTCTGTTGTTATGCTGTGTTGTTGAAGGTTTTGAAGCCTCTTAATTGAACCTGTTGAAAGGTTACATGTGTCAATTTGAGTGCTATTGTGCAATTTGTTGAAGCTATACAGATGTAGGCTCCAACATTATCAACATCACAAAGTACACAGACGTGGGCAGTCTAATTGCCCATCAAATTACTCACACACCATATCCACATCTCTTATGATTGAATGTTAGAACTACAAGCTCTCTCACACACACCTCCACCACTCTCCCTCCTTAAAAAAGGACTGTGAGCAACAAAGATAAGCTTCTCAACGAAATCAATTTAAACCCAAGAAAGAAAGAAAAAAAAAAACCAAAGCCATGGCTCAAACAATGTTGCTCATGTCTAGCAGTGTGTCTTCAAGACATGCGGTGGATTTGAAGTCCTCAGACCCTTTACTTCAATTACAAGTGCAAAGACTTAGGCCCAAGTCTTTCTCTCAACTTGTGTTCAGACCACTTCCTTCATCCTCTTCTTTTGCCTCCTCATCATCTCCTGCCATTCCTACCGTGGTCGCGCTCTTCAAGTCAAAAACCAAAGCCCCTGTCAAGAAGGTTTTCATTTTTTTTATAAATAAATATTTCTCGTAGTGCTTTGTTTTTGTTTGTAACCAAGACATAACGTTCTTATCTACATTTGTTTGATTTGGTTTCGTTTTTTGTTTTTACTAAATTGAGCAGGCATCACCGCCGAAGCCGAAGGTTGAAGATGGTATCTTTGGAACCTCTGGAGGCATTGGTTTCACAAAGCAGAATGAGCTCTTCGTGGGTCGGGTTGCCATGATTGGCTTTGCTGTGAGAAAATCTTCTTCTTATTGCTGTCTTTGTTCTGTTTCTAGTCTTCTTTAATTTTATTGCTAATATAAAGTTGGGACAATTTCTGCACAATTTTTTTTTAAGGCCGGTTTTGGTTCAAAATCTCCAACTCTCAGGTTTGAGATGTTTTGTTCAATCTTTAATTTTAAATGAGCTAAAATTTCAAAACTGATTGAGCTGTGGGCTCTAAAAATACTTAAATATTGTTTTCGGAATGTGGGCTGTACTTAAATAAATTTACTTTCAAAAATTGCATTTTTCTGCTCAAAATTTATCACATTAAAACACTAATTACATTATTATGAAAAAACAGAGTAGTACATATATAACCATACAATCAAAAATTCATTGAATTAAAAAAAACTCTCACTTTATCAACCTATCTCCTTTCTAAAGAATTGGGCAAGACATTAAGCAGTATTTCATTATTGAATTCTTCCCAATATAGCTTGTTTTGCTTTAGAATCAGTACTAAATCTATTAAACCCACACAAAATTAAATTGAAAAGTGAGCAAACACAAACCAAGCCACCTCTACTAGTTTTTATAGCTTTTTAGTTTTCACCAATATCTCAACATACTTCCCAAGCAATATCAATAACCTTACAAAGTTAATGCTATTTTATTTAAAAAAAAAATTTCATAAAAACTTTTGTTCCTAATACTAACCTTGAATAAGAGTTCATGGCCCAAAAAAAAAAAAAAAAAAAAAAAAACTATTTTCAGACTTTCAGTAAATAGTATAGATACATTATATATATAGAAAACACTCATAGAATGAGCATGAGATTTAAAAACTTTGTTCAACGTTCTTTGAGTGAAACATATTCACAACAATTTGCCAGGCAGATGCATAATTGTCATGAATGGCCGAAAGCTTAAGATAAGGTCCAAATAAAAATAAAGTGATTTCACATCATAAATATGCCATTCAAATAACATATACATACAAAATAATGGGCTAGTCATGTGTGATAAGAATAAGAAGAAGCTTGAAATTTTACTTTCTTTTTTTCTTCTTTTGTTATGAGCCTTTATTTGCAAACATTGCAGGCATCATTGTTGGGAGAAGCAGTTACAGGGAAAGGAATTCTTGCACAACTGAATCTGGAAACTGGAGTTCCGATCTATGAAGCCGAACCTCTCCTTCTCTTCTTCATCCTTTTTACCCTGCTTGGAGCCATTGGAGCCCTAGGTGACCGTGGTAGCTTCGTTGATGACCCGCCCACTGGAATTGAAGGGGCAGTCATCCGTCCAGGCAAAGGATTTAGATCAGCCTTAGGTCTCAAGGAAGGAGGTAACCACTTTGCAACTCTACATTAATGTTCAAATTAGACTAATGGCCTTTGTGACGTGTTATGTTGTCAAAATGTGAAGTTTGAATACAAGTACATATAAAACTCTAATCATTGACTCATATTGACATTTTTAGAACATAACACGTCTGACGAGAATATCTTACTAATGAATTTTTTGTTGTCTTATATGTATAGGTCCTCTGTTTGGATTCACAAAGGCAAATGAGCTATTTGTAGGAAGATTGGCACAATTGGGATTTGCATTCTCTCTAATAGGAGAAATCATCACAGGGAAGGGAGCTCTAGCACAGTTAAACATTGAGACTGGGGTCCCCATTAATGAAATTGAACCCCTTGTGTTGCTCAATGTTGTCTTCTTCTTCATTGCTGCTTTGAATCCTGGGACTGGTAAATTTGTCACAGATGAGGGTGAGGAAGAATAGAGGCTTGTGAAGCTCATAAAAAACAACTTATTTCAATCATGTATGAGATAATACTCTCTCTTCCTTCTCTAATTTTCATGTCATGAATTTTTTATTTATTTAGTTTATAGCTTTTCACAAATAGACATATTCTAACATGACATTTTATTATATGAAAAATCCTTCAAGTCCAACATACTAAGAATTAATTAGAAAATAACAACTGCTAGTCGATGATTTATTCACCAAATAGTCGCTCTAAGAGTTTTTATATAAAATGTCATGTTAGAAAGAGCCTATTTGTGAAACACACTTTTTCCCTGTCACATGGGACTTACAATGACTACCAAAAGAAAAGAAAAAAGAAAAAAGAAAAAAAAGAAGAAGAGAAATTTGAAGCAAACTCAATCTTATGTTCCCAAAAAAAAAAATAAAAATAAAAAATTGTGACAGTGGCAATCGCAACATATATTTGCCGTGCGATTGCCTGCATATACACGGATGTTCATTGCAATTGTTCACATCATATAGTTGTGTATATTTTAGATATAGTAAACCCTCATAAAATTAGCATTCTTTCTTTCTTTATTTTCATTTTTATTATTTTGATTCAGATATGTCATGTTCTTTGAGTGACTGTACACCCACAAACACATATTCATAAGAATTTTGCATATTCATCTACCCTTGCCTTTTGTTAATTTGTGCCATATTATTATTTTTATTTATTAAGTTGAAGTTTCTTATCACTTTCTCATTTATGTGGACGCATAATCTCTATTATTATAAAGTTATGCCTTGGCCTTAGCCTAGTGTCACACACTTTCTCTTTATGATGTGTGAGCATGAAAAAAATCATATACCGACACAAAATAAATTAAAAAATTGTGATTAAGATAAAAAATGCATGTGAAGATGCTAGTAATTTTTAATTGTTTATGACTTTTATTTTATCGTTCGTTTGGTAAATTGGATTATGTAGTTGGATAGGATTCATATAGTCAAATATTTGGTGGTTTAAAAACAACATATATTGGATTATGTCTTATCCTACTAAGCCATGTAATAGCACATTTCAATTAATCTAACCTCATAATCATGTGTGGTACCAAACATATCATTGTATTAGTGTTATTATTTTTTTGGTTACAAAAAAGGTGGCATGAGTGTCACCTCTCCGGGCGGGCACGGATTAAGGAAAAGCTCTCCCCAAGAGGTTCGTTACACATGCGGAGGATCGAACTCGGGACCTCATTGAGGAGCCCAATCACATTTGTCCAACATGTGTGGCCTAATTAGTGTATCATTTTCAATTAAATACAATCCAATGCAATCTAATTTTACCTCATAATTCAATCCAATCTCGGTCACCAAACACGACCTACAAGAAAATGAGATCATTACACTAGCTAATTTTAATTTATTTATATGTTTATATTTACACTGAAATGATAACTCATAACTTGATCTACTCTTTGATTCTTTTCTCTTTATTGAGGTAGTCCAATGGCAATGAATTTTGGGATTTAAAAAAAGTTGGAAAAAGCCAAATTCATTATCAAAGCAATTGGTTATCATAGTCATGGAGCCTTTACAAAAAGGGATGACAGCCAAACAAACGCAAAAATTCCCCGTCCAAGACTTAAAATAAGGACAAGCATAACGTAAATTACACAAATCTATTTGACATTTCAATTTAATTAATGTCGTTTCTCATGATCTTCTGGCAAAAATCCACTGTTCATATTCCTTAGTGACTAGATTATCCTAGATTTTAAAATAAATAAATAAATAATACTTAATAAAAAAGAAGCTCCTTGTTGCCGTTGAGCTCCACGTCAGCACAAATAAAAATTATTCATGGAGAGAGAGAATAGCAAACAGAGTCTATTTACTCTGTAGTTGATTCCTCTCAGCTTTCTTCTCTCCTCTTCCTCTTCCTCTTCGTCTTCGTCTTCGTCTTCTCTGCGACATAATTTTAGTCTTCAAAACTGCGTCGTATTGGATTCAATCCGAGCTTAAACTGCCACTAGTGGCGGTTAATTAAACTCACCCGAATCAGCCGGGGCACGTTCGTCACCAATTACTTCTTGTCCACCTCCGTCGCTCTCTGTTCCCGCAACTGTAATTTCCAAACAAAAAAGGTCCAATTTTCAGAAAAGTCACCGTCACCGTCACCATCGTAGCCGTTGATTTCAGCGTCTAGGATGGAGAAATCGAATGGATTGAGAGGCAGTTACCTGAATGGAGCTTACCATCCTTCCCTATCTTCTTCTTCTCGCGCAGATGTCAATTACAGGTTCAATCTCTCTCTCTCTCTGAAATCAGACTTGCTTATATAAAAATGGGGTTTTTCTGTTTTTGTAATTAATTTGTTTACATGAAGATAAAGATTGAATCTTTGATATCTGGGTGTGGATTTAATTGTCATTAATTTTTACTTGATAATAAGAGAATGAGAAAAATGAAAGAATCTGTAGGATGTATTTGTGCTTGATGAGTGTTTGGGCCCAGAAACCCTTTTTTAGGATTAATTGATTAAGCAAATGAGAAAATCTTTTGAGATCTATGAAAAGGGTCATCATCAAAATTCCCGAAAATGGTATTGATTGGAAGAAAAGGGTAAATCTAAATTGACTTTCTTTCTTGCTGTTGTTGACAAATAAATTACAGTTCCTTGAGACTGCATCTTGTAGGAAAGATCATCAGTTTCAGTACTTGAAGTTTTGTTATAGTGGTAGAGCACTATGCCACTAGCCTCAGCCTACTTCAAGCCAAGACAGAGTTCTAAGACCTTGTTGTTCATGATCAAATTGAATAACTCAGAAATGCTGAGAGTAGCAAAAATTTTGTTTTAAATGTTACAGGAATATAGATGTTTTAAACTAGCTTCTACTATCTGAGCTCTATGGGTCATTTTCAATTTAGTTGGCTTCATTTTGGATGGTTTTATAGAGCATGTTGCATAAATGGTTTTTTTCATGCAGCTGTGGATCTTGTGGCTATGAGCTAAACCTAAGCTCCAACAACCGGAACACTTCTACCATTGGCTCTAACAAGTATGGGAAATCTATAAAGCGAGGGATTATATCATTCTTTCACATCGATGACAGCAGATTTACGCAGGTTGATGAACTTCAATGTAAACCCCATTTCTCTAAGCGGTCTTGGGGTTTGTTCAGCCGGAGAACTAAACTGCTTTGTCGCAAGTGTGGTAAACATATAGGAAATGCTTATGATGATTATACTTCATCTTCTTTCCCACTAGTATTAGATGGATCGGATTCATCCTCAGGCCGTGAACTTTCGAAATGCAGAAAATATGATGTTAGAATTCGATCTTTGCAGCCTTCAAATTCTGAAGAATGCGACACTCCGATTTTCGGTTGACATATCTGAGCAGGCCTAGTTTGTATTTTCCTTCATGCTAAAGAAGCACCTGCAGCAACAGCCGCTGAACATTTGCTTCTGCAACACTCCTATGTATGAGGTTGTTCTCTGTATTGATTGGATTGCAGTTTTGTGTTTTACTATATTTATTTAGAAAATTACTTGTATATACAAAAGTTTGTTCAGCATTGGAGGAATTATGGTGTGGAATTTTTGAAGTGCTTTGAATGATTAAGCGAAGTTTGTTAGAAGATATCATTGCTGGCCCCTTAATATGTCAGATTTTATCTCATTTCCGAACTATTACCATAATCTTGTTCATGTCTTTGGCAATTAAACACACATGGGAAGAGCTTGAGTTGATCTTCTTTTCTGTTTTGGGTGTAAAATGTACCAATGAGAAGAGTAGGTTGGTGAGGTGCCAAACTTGGTGGATTTACAGATTTAACAACCACTGTGAGAGTCTGGAATTACTCGATCATACATAAGAGTTTGCTGAATAAATAAAAAATATTACACATTTTAATGTGTACAAATCAACCAAAAAAATACAAACCGACCAAAGATGCAGTGATTCTTGCGCAGAGGCTGCCGCATATAACAAACTCTCACATGAGGCCCAAATGCAGGGAGTACCCCTTGAGTCGCCATTGTATGCGGCGGTCCCTACACCACAACTTCTTTCATACATATATACTCTTGATTTCACATTTTACAGTTTCATCTTGTAGACATGATTTAACATTTGAAATCCAGATTAAATTCTGCTTTTCTAGGTTGGACAATGCAAACCCACGCATAAAATGCTGAAATATGTCCTTTGGCATTTGCCTTTCTGCAAATACAACCGAAAATTCCACCTTCCTTGCACCATATAAAAACAAACATACTCTTGGATGTCCTTAATTCTCATCTGCAACATCACATCTTTTTGGTATTTTATTTTTCTCCACCATGGAGTCTCCCAGAATTACTATCAAAGTTATCATTTCTCTATTTTGCTCTTATATGCTTTTGTCACATTATATCACCACTTTGACCCCTGCCTTGGCTTTGGAAGACTGTCACTTTCCAGCAATCTTTAACTTTGGAGACTCAAATTCAGATACTGGTGGAATGGCTGCGGCCATTTATCGACCACCACCACCTTTTGGGAAAACCCATTTTCATACGCCGGCGGGAAGATTCTCAGATGGCAGGCTCATAATCGATTTTCTTGGTATGTGTATTTTTCTTTTTATTTAAGGAAAATGTATATCATCTTTGTTCTTCTGTGTATGTTTGGCTCTCATTCTCTGTAAACAACCATTCCTACTTACATGCGATTGCGAATCACAATTTGCGATATGATCTTTACACATGTTTGTCAAATGTCATGACTTGACGATCGACCTAAATCGATCAAATTTTTTGGCCCAAGTACTTAAAACTCTCTATATCCATGACCAAACTTTTTAAAAATTTAAAGGGAAAAATCAGACTTCAAATCATCCCAATTATTTCCCACATTGGTTGCAAACTTGCAACATGCTTCTTTTTCTTTTTTCCTCTTTAAATTGTTGTCTGATAAAACTTGTGGTTTAGCCAAGAGTCTTGGTCACCCCTTTCTAAGCGCATATCTGGATTCAATTGGGACCAACTTCTCGCATGGTGCAAATTTTGCCACTGCATCTTCCACCATCAGATTGCCAGAGCCCATTATACCAGCTCCTGGTGGATTTAGTCCCTTCACCCTCAATATCCAATGCTCGCAGTTCTTGCAGCTAAAATCCAGATCACAACTCATAAGGCATCGAGGTAAAACAGAAACTAAAGCTCTATAATTATATAAGTATTAAGGTGACAAAACTTTGTGACTGGAGCTTTGTTCAATATGTATGTAGGGGGAATATTTGCAAGTTTGATGCCCAGGAAGAAGTATTTTGCCAAAGCCTTATACACATTTGACATTGGCCAGAATGACCTTCCAGAAGGGTTTTTTGGTAATTTGACTGTTCAAGAAGTCAATGCATCTGTTCCTGATATAGTCAGTACGTTCTCAGCAAATATTAAGGTAATTAATCTTCCAGTGAAAAAATATTGAATTAATATAACATGTTAGATTATCTAATAACAAAATATTTTACATTTTTCAGCTCGCTCTTTTTTTTCACTTTACTTAATTATAATCTTAATGTTTGTGATGTAGAAAATATATGATTCGGGAGGGAGATCATTTTGGATCCACAACACTGGGCCAATTGGGTGTATCCCTTACATCTTAGTTAATTTTCCAGCTCAAAAGGATGAGGTTGGCTGTGCAAAGTTATACAATGAAGTAGCTCAGTATTTTAACCACAAGCTGAAGGAGGCCACAGTTCAACTTAGGAAGGATCTACCTTTGGCTGCAATAACCTATGTAGACATATATTCAGTCAAATACTCTCTTTACAAGGAACCCCAAAAATATGGTAAGCCACTCAACCTTATGATATTCACAAAACGTACTGGCAAAAAGTTGTAACCTTTTCTTTTCCTTACGTACTTAATTTCAAGTGACTTTGTTGGACTTATCAAGTATACATAACACCAGCTGTCACATAATGCGGCTTAAAAAAATATGATCTTTTAAGTATTATTTAAAAGAAAAGCATACATGGAGAAATTCAGTGAACGAAAGTTTTTCAATTGCTTGGAAATGTTTCAGGGTTTGAGCAACCACTTGTTTCTTGTTGTGGCACTGGTGGCCAGTACAACTTTAATAGTAAAACTGTTGAATGTGGAAGAACAGTTACAGTTAATGGAAGACAAATATTTGCTGACTCATGCAAACGTCCTTATGTTAAAGTGAACTGGGATGGGATTCATTTTACTGATGCAGCTGCCAAGATTATTTTCGATAAAATTTCAACTGGAGCATTTTCCGATCCACCCCTTCCTTTGAAGCAAGCATGTCACAGGAGTTTGGAACAACTCATACATTAATCAATAATTGTGTGGTACCTTTGTAACTGCGCAGGTCCCATGATGTTTCTTTCTCTTATTTTTGAGGTCATCAATACTACTTCTCTTGGAACATTACTTTTTGAGAGAAAAGCGATAGTATTTTATTGAATATGGATGAGTAAAATGTACAAAATGGGGTTTTGTGTTCATCCATTTATTTAGAAAATTACTTGTATATATAAAAGTTTGTTTAGCATTGAAGGAATATGGTGTGGAATTTTGGAGTGTTTTGAATGATTGAGCAAAGTTTGTGTCAGAACATTAGCATTCCCGGGCTCTTATTCTGCTACATTTTATCTAATTTGTGAACTTATTACCATTAACTTTGTTCATGCCTTTGGACATTAAACACAAATAGGACGAGCCTATTTTTTTCTCCTTCTTTTTGGGTTTATAATAATGTAATAAACACACTTGTTAGGTTTTTTGGTTAGATATATTTTTAGCTTTCCTTGACAACTTTTTAAGTTGAAAAATATGAGTCCCACATCGGAAACTTGACTATATAAAATATAAAATATAATGAAATGTTCTACTACTAATAATACCAAGGCCTTTTGTGATAAAACTCCACACCTACTGGGCTTTGTAAGTGATTAAGTTGGGGATAATATCAGTGTTGTTAATAGTGAGCCGTTGGCTCGTCTTTCTGAATTTAACATGGAATCAAAGCGGGTTGATTGACTGGGCCTGAATTGGGCCTCTACCCTTTACCCAATATGCAGT
The DNA here is from genome assembly GCF_000346735.1 of Prunus mume. Next base: position 7,185,578 of record NC_024127.1, read on the forward strand.
TCACATATTAGGCTTGAATGTTTACCCCTACCCTACAGTTTTCACTCTAGATGACTAGACTAGTCATCGTTTAGTTCACGTGTTATTGCCACCTCATGTTCTATAACTAGTTGTTGACTAGTCATGTTGTAGCTTGGTTTGTTTGATTGTTATTCCCTTAGATCTATCTAGTTGGTTTAAAGTTTTTACCCCTTTCACACTTTCACTTGTAACAGCCACCGTGACAATTGAGATTACTCGATTATAGTCATTAAGAGTTCTCTCTATAAAAATATAGACAACAATGATCAATTGAATGCACACAAATGGACCAAATTCAAAATCAATCTGAACATTTTTTCTTTTATGTAGGAGTTATTCTAACTCTCAACATGAGTGTGAAGGTGAAAGTTTTATTTCCGGAAGAAAGTCTTCACAGATGGAGTAATTCTTGTGTAGAAAACTACCGCATACGACTAACTCTTACCATGTGGCCCATTGTGAGGAGTTATTGTATAAGGCAGGGCACATAGACATTATTTACATTTGAAACCCACAGCTCCAACCTAGGCATAAATGCTGAAATTAATGTCAGCTAGCTAGATATTTCAAGATGTGGTTGAAAATGTAAGCACCTTGCCTTTCTACAAATGCAGTAAAAAATTCCACCTCTCTTGCACTATACAACAAACATAATCTCGGATTTTATTAGTAGTTCTCTTCTGCAACATATCTCTGCTACTTGATTTCTCCACCATGGACTCTCCTAGAATTACTATTAAACCTCTATTTTGCCCTTATATGCTTCTGTCACTGATTACCACTTTGAGCCTTGCCTTGGCTTTGGAAAACTGTGAGTTTCCAGCCATCTTTAACTTCGGAGATTCAAACTCAGATACTGGTGACTGCATCCCTGTTCCTACCAGCACCACCTTATAGGGAGACCTATTTTCATATGCCGGCTGGAAGATTCTCAGATGGCAGGCTCATAATTGATTTTCTTGGTATGCATTTTTGGTTTTTTGTTTTTTTAGGAAAAGGTAAATGATAAGTTTTTTTCCTTTTCAACATGCATTTCGTTGTTATGCGGTTTTCTTTTCTTTTTCAACAAGCATTTTTCCAAAATTCTTGTCTAATAAAACTTGTTGTTCAGCAAAGAGTCTTGGTCACCCCTTTCTAAGCGCATATCTGGATTCCCTTGGGACCAACTTCTCGTATGGTGCAAATTTTGCCACTACAGCTTCCACCGTCAGATTGGCAAATCAAATTTTTCCGGCTGGTGGATTTAGTCCCTTCTACCTCAATATTCAGTACATGCAGTTCTTGCAACTAAAATCCAGATCACAACTGCTTAGGCATCGATCGAGGTAAAAATCTAATTTATTAATTAGGCTTTTTATCACAAATAGTTCTTAAGGTTTACGAAATTGTCAAAAATCATCATATTGGATTTTTGTGACATTAATAGTCCTTAACATTACCCTTTGGACATCAAAATCGTCCACACTCGCGGAACTAGGTAAAGGGCAACCATGGGCTCTAGCATACTGGTGGATACTAACCGATTGAAATAAAAATATATATGTATTTTAATATTATTTCATCCTATAAAAGTTTAGTAGCTCATCCAAATGTAGCCTAGTAATTTATTGTCCACTCAACTTTGTAGGCCTATAATCATATTAAGAAATATAATCTCTCAATAAACAGTCATGATTTTAACTCTCTACCTTATACTATTTTACCCCAATGTGTACTTTTATTTCTAGAAAAATTATAGAAACAACAGTTCCGATCTCTTGGACTATAAGGGTCCAAGAGATTTGTGGTCACTCACTGTTAAATGTAAATTCAACAGTTCACTCACTCTTGCACTCCTTTTAAGAAACTTTTTTGAACCGTTGGATGAGTGACCACAATCTCTTGGACCCCTGTTGTCCAAGAGATCGGGACTGATAGAAACAATAATAAAAAAAAGGTAATTAGATTTTAGCCCACCCATTGAAAATAAATGGAGCTCACATGTCCAATGAGATCATGACACGTGGATTAGAAAATAAAATAAAATAGATAATCCATTTTAAAAAACTTAAAAAAGAAAAAGAAAATTAAAAACAAAGGGAAATGGAGAGCAGAGGGGGGAAGGGATAGAGGAGAATAAGGAAAGGGAGAAGGTGGGTCGCGGGTGGGGCGTCGGTTGCAAGTGGGGATGGGGGGTGGCCGGGTCGTGGGAGATAAAAAAAACAAACGAGTTACCAAAAAAAAAAGATAAAAA
>NC_024127.1:7187877-7241258 GCF_000346735.1 Prunus mume
GTTGGACGGGTTGTGGCAAGAAAAAAAATTGAGGGAGAGGGAGAGCATAGGGAGGAGAGAGTGTAGAGGGGGAGAAAGAAGGAGCAAAGGGAGAGGGATGGAAAGTTGTAGAGGGGAAATATGGATTTTTATTATTATATATATATAGATATATATTTTATGGATTTTCAATTTTAAACTTAAAAAAAAGCATTTATCCATGTATGTGTCATGATGTCATTGGACATGTGAGTTCCACTTATCTTTCATATCAGCCACTTAACAAAATTTCTAACAACATGGACCAATTTGATGTGCAAAAGGTAACGTTAAGGACTATTAGTGTCACAAAAAAACCTTAAGAAAGATTTGTGACTATTTTGTAAACCTCATGAACTATTTGTGATAAGAGCCTATTAATTATTAGCGTGACACATTATTTTCAAGCTAGAACTTTGTGACTGGAGCTTTGTTCAATTTGTATATAGGGGGCATATTTGCAAGTTTGATGCCCAAGGAGAAGTATTTCTCCAAAGCTTTATACACATTTGACATTGGCCAGAATGACCTTGGAGAAGGGATCCTTGGTAACTTGACTGTTCAAGAAGTCAATGCATCGGTTTCTGATCTAATCAGTGGGTTCTCATCAAATATTAAGGTAATTAAACTTCTAGTGATGTAATATAATATAACATATCAGACTATCTAATAATGAAATATTTTACATTTTTCAGCTCGCTCTTTTTTCAGTTTACTGAATTATAATGTCAATGTTTATGATGTAGAAATTATATGATTCGGGAGGGAGATCATTTTGGATCCACAACACTGGGCCAATTGGCTGTCTCCCATACATCGTAGTTAATTTCCCATCTCAAAAGGATGAGGCTGGCTGTGCAAAGTTATACAATGAAGTAGCTCAGCATTTTAACCACAAGCTGAAGGAGGCCACAGTTCAACTTAGGAGGGATCTACCTTTGGCTGCAATTACCTATGTAGACGTATATTTAGTCAAATACTCTCTTTACAAGGAACTCCAAAAATATGGTAAGTCACTCAACTTTATGATATTCACAAAACATACCGACAAAAAGTTGTAGCTTAGCCTTTTCTTTTCCTTGCATACTTTCAAGTGACTTTGTCGGACGACTAATCAAGGACACATCACCTGTGACATAATGCAGCTTTAAAATATGATCTCTTTAAGTATTATTGTAAAGGAAAGCATGCAACGAGAAATTCCGTGAATGAAATTTATTTTCATTTGGTATTAATTGCTTGGAGATCTTTCAGGGTTTGTGCAACCACTTGTTGCTGCTTGTGGCTTTGGTGGCAAGTACAACTATAACGGTAGAACTGTTGAATGTGGAAGAACAGTTACAGTTAATGGAAGACAAATATTTGCTGGCTCATGCAAACGTCCTTATGTTAAAGTGAACTGGGATGGGATTCATTATACTGAGGCAGCTGCCAAGATTGTTTTTGATAAAATTTCAACTGGAGCATTTTCCGATCTACCCCTTCCTTTGAAACAGGCATGTCACAGGAGTTTGGACTAACCCATAAATGAATCAATCATTAAGTACTGCAAACACAAGCATGCAGGTGGAAACTGTTTCGTATTGTGTGGTACCTTTGTAACTGCAGGTCAGGTCCCATGAGCCATTTAGGTAGTCATTTCGAATCCCATAACAAATAAAGGCTACAGTACTTGGTTTTTAATTAAAAGTTCATTGATTTTTCTTCTTCTTATTTTTGAGGTCAATACTTCTCATAGAACATTACTTCGATCTAGTGTTTCACATGAAAAAAAGAGGTGTATTTTTTTTAGTGGGGTTGAGTGGTTGGGGAGGCCACTTCGCCTCCTTTCTTCCTTCTTTCTTCCTAGTGCAATCATCCCACCATTCGACTAAACTGGGTTATCTCTCCCATATTTGTGGAGGGCTTTTCTTCCTAGCTGATTTCGTGCTAGGTTTTGTTTCCCTTGTGTTGCGAGAGAGAGAGAGAGAGAGAGAGAGAGAGAATTAATTATTTTTATTTCTTTTAGATATTATAATTTTTTTATTAATATTTTATTTCTTTTAGATATATACAATAAACATACTCTTGGATTCCACCTCTCTTCTGCAACATTTTTCTGGTACTTGCTTTCTCCACCATGGAGTCTCCTAGAATTACTATTAAACCTCTGTTTCTCTCCTATATGCTTCTGTCACATGTCACCAGAATTAAACCTTGTTCATGTCTTTGGACATTAAGCACACATGGGAAGAGCCTGAGTTGATCTTCTTTTCTTTTTTGGGTTTAAAAAATGTACCAATGAGAAAAGTAGGTTGGCGAGGTGCCAAACTTGGTGGATTTACAGATTTGCTTAAATTTGTCGTAGTATTATGTTAGGAAATCTGGAGCCATAGACACACTTGTAACAACCACTGTGAGAATCTGAAATTACTCGATCATATAAGAGTTTGCCGAATAAATAAAAAAATATTACACAATTTAATGTGTACAAATCACCCAAAAAAATACAAACCGACCAAAGATGCGGTGATTCTTGTGTAGAGGCCGCCGCATACAACAAACTCTCACATGCAGGGAGTTCCCCTCGAGTCGCCGTTGGATGCGGCAGTCCATACACCACAACTTCTCTCATACATATCTACTCTTGATGTCACATTTTAGGATTTTCTTAGTTCTCATCTCCACATCACATCTTCTTGGTATTTTATTTTTCACCACTATGGATTCTCCCAGAATTAATATCAAAGTTATCATTTCTCTATTTTGCTCTTATATGCTTTCGTCACATTATATCACCGCTTTGAGGCCAGCCCTGGCTATAAAAGAGTGTGAATTTCCAGCAATCTTTAACTTCGGAGACTCAAATTCAGATACTGGTGGATTGGCTGCATCCATTTATCCATCACCACCACCTTATGGAGAAACCTATTTTCATATTCCGGCTGGAAGAATCTCGGATGGCAGGCTCATAATCGATTTTCTTGGTACGTTTATTTAAGGAAAATGTATTATATTTATGTTTTCAAATTTCATCTTTGTTCTTCTGTGTATGTTTGGCTCATTCTCTGTGAACAACCAATCCTACTTATATGCCAATCACAATTGGTGATATAATCTTTACACATGTTTGTCAAATTTCATGACTTGATGATCGACCTAAATCGATCAAATTTTTTTTGCCCAAGTACTTAAAATCTCTACATCCATGACCAAACTTTTTACAAATTTAAATGGAAAAATCATCCAATTATTTCCCACATGGTTGCAGACTTGCAACATGCTTTTCTTTGTTCTGGGTTTTTTCTATTTTTTTTTTCTCTTTAAATTGATCGTCTGATAAAACTTGTGGTTTAGCAAAGAGTCTTGGTCACCCCTTTCTAAGCGCATATCTGGATTCACTTGGGGCCAACTTCTCGCACGGTGCAAATTTTGCCACTGGATCTTCAACCATCAGATTGCCAAATCGCATTTTACCAGCTCCTGGTGGATATAGTCCCTTCACCCTCACTATTCAATACTCGCAGTTCTTGCAACTAAAAAACAGATCACAACTCATTAGGCATCGAGGTAAAAAAAATAAAATGCTGAAGCTCTATAATTTATTAATTATTAGGTGACACATTATTTTCAAGCCAAAACTTTGTGACTGGAGCTTTGTTCAATATGCATGTAGGGGGAATATTTGCAAGTTTGATGCCCAAGGAGGAGTATTTTTCCAAAGCCTTGTACACATTTGACATTGGCCAGAATGACCTTGGAGAAGGGTTCTTTGCCAACTTGACTATTCAACAAGTCAATGCATCTGTTCCTGATATAATCAGTAGCTTCTCAGCAAATATTAAGGTAATTAATCTTCCAGTGATAAAACTGTATTAATATAACATGTCAGACTGTCTAATAGTGCAATATTTTCTATTTTTCCGCTCGCTCTTTTTTCACTTTTACTGAATTATAATGTTGATGTTTACGATGCAGAAAATATATGATTTGGGAGGGAGATCATTTTGGATCCACAACACTGGGCCAATTGGCTGTCTCCCTTACATCTTAGCCAATTTCCCATCTCAAAAGGATGAGGCTGGCTGTGCAAAGTCGCACAATGAAGTAGCTCAGCAATTTAACCACAAGCTGAAGGAGGCTACAGTTCAACTTAGGAAAGATTTACCTTTGGCTGCAATTACTTATGTAGATGTCTATTCAGTCAAATACTCTCTTTACAAGGAACCTAAAAAATATGGTAAGCCACTCGACCTTCACAAAGCACACCGACAAAAAGTTGAAACATTTCATATTCCTTACGTACCTAATTTCAAGTGATGTTGTTGGACTTATCAAGTATACATATCACTTGTCACATAAGCTGCTTAAAAATATGATTTTTTAAAGTATTATTTAAAAGGAAAGCATATACATAGAGAAATTCCTTGAATGAAATTTATTTTCACTTTGTATTGATTGCTTGGATATCTTTCAGGGTTTGAGCTCCCACTTGTTGGTTGTTGTGGCTCTGGTGGCAAGTACAACTTTAACGGTAGAACTCTTGATTGTGGAAGAACAGTTACAGTTAATGGAAGACAAATATTTGCTGGCTCATGCAAACGTCCTTATGTTAAAGTGAACTGGGATGGGATTCATTATACTGAGGCAGCAGCCAAGATTGTTTTTGATAAAATTTCAACTGGAGCCTTTTCCGATCCACCCCTTCCTTTGAAACAAGCATGTCACAGGAGTTTGGACTAACCCATAAATTAATCAATCATTAAGTACTGCAATAATTGTGTGGTACCTTTGTAACAGCAGGTCCCCTAAGCCATTTAGGTAGTAAGTTAGAACCCCGGAAAAAATAAAGGCTCCAGTACTTGGTTTTTAATTAAAAGTTGACTATCCAGTTTCTTAGTTATGATTTTTCTTTCTCTTGTTTTTGAGGTTCAATACTTCCGTTGGAACATTACTTCGATTTATTTCCATTCAAACTCAAAGGATAAGACACACGATCACTCACATTTAAAGTCTGAGTCACTAAAATTAGAAAATAAATATGGTAATAGACATTTCATATAACTAAAATATGGATGTCCCAAACGGTGGTGCCATAGCCAGATCTACCGTTATTTGCAATCAGATTGATGCCTCATATTGTTAGCTTTGCACACGTGTACTGAAGTCATCCACATAATAGATCCCCCTTGTCTTAGTACCACGACCAATGATCTTCTTGGTGAGAATATCATGAAGAAAATAAAAGCTTGGGTAAATTAGTGCACACCAATTAAATTGTTCAGTAGCTTGACCAATAAACATGAATTTCTTTGACAGAGATGGAACAAGCAAAGTATTAGACAGTGAGAGAGAAACTGAGAGGGCACTAGTGTCTGCCTATGTCCCAGGATAAGCAACTCCATTTGCATTAGCAATACTCATTCGTCTAGGTTGTGTGGTACTTAGAAAGTCATTGGGATCAAACACCGTTTGGTCAGTTGAGTCAGAAATAATTATCCAACCAGTGGAATCATTCTTATCATAAGTATGGAAAACATAACCACGGTTACATGAGTCACTGAGGTTCATAGAACCATCATGAAGTGTCGAAGCACTAGAAGATCCTACCTGAGTAACAAAAGATAACTGGGTTTCGGCAGTTACAAGGGTAGCACGACCCGAACCACTACTTGTAGCTTCTCGTTGCTCTCGGACTTTGAGTTCATCCCACCATTTTGGATAGCCATTCAACTTGGAAAAAGTTTCACGAGTATATTTCGGATTGCCACAATGTGTGCAATCTCCTCCATCTGTCTAAGTCTTCAGTCATGAAGCCGTATTTGGCTTCGTTGTGTTCGCAGGTTAGGTGGTTGTCTTTGCATATTGTATCTGAAGCGGTGCAACGTCAGTCGAAGGCGGTGTCGGTCCCGACCGATTGGTTTATACTTTTTGTAAGAAACAAATTCATTTGGAGTACATCCCCGCGAGCCTTGTCAAGTCGATCATTTAATCCATCTAGGAAAGTGTAAAATCAGTGAAACTTAACCAAAATTTGATCCCCAAAAACCTAATTTCACTCTAATATTTGATCCCCCAAAACTTAACCAAAATCAGTGACATCAAAAGGGTGTTTTGACCATTCCTATTCCTAGTTTCCAAAACATCAAAACCTTTCAAAAACACTTCACAGATCAAAGCAACACGGGAGCCAAATTAAGGCCCATGAACTGAAATTTCCAGAAAAATACAAAGTTTCAGAATTTTCTCAAAAGTCTCTTTCAACACACCTCCAATACCATCCTTAAGGCTCAAAATCATACTCCAACATCATACCCTTGGCCTAAGCTTCCCAAAAACAAGATTTGGATCTAATTGTGACACCCAAACTCAAAAATTTATCAACACACCCAAAATCCTACAATCTTGATTTCAAAATTCTTCTTTTGATTTTCTTATGCATCAAAAGGTTCGTAAATCATTCTCTAACTCAGTTACAACTATAAATCCACTCAAACAATTAATTACACAAAAACTCAATAATTAAAAATGAACTTACCCACCTTTCATCCTTCCAATTGCTTCAACACTCCACCATTTTCTTTTCTACCTCTCACATTTGTTCTTAATTCTCTCATGGATGTAATAGTAATAAACTCTCTCTCTCTCTCTCTCTCTCTCTCTCTCTCTCTCTCTCTCTCTCTCATTATCTTCTCCCTCCCGCCAACAACTCACCTCTCTTAGCTCTAAAAAAATCAGCTGCATTAGGGAAGATCCTGTCACGCCCCAATTCGAAAATAAGGAATATTCCCGAATCAAGGTGTGAGTCATACCACAGTCATAAGAATAAAATCCTACAACCATGATATGATGAGAAAAAGAGCCACAAATAAATACAAATTTACTTAACAACATAAATCAGAGTCGCAATAGCTCATAGTTAAATACACACTAAGATTTTTATCAACCTGTTGACTACTTACAAATGTTAATTACACAAGTCAACAACAAAGCCTAGTAGCTTGGTTGAAACCCGCTTTCTCAAACTTCGCATTGAATCCTGCACAATCTATTAGGGTATGAGCATTCTAATGCCCAGTGGAGTACGGTCAAACCCCTCAAGGTCGACTATCACTGTTAATCAAAGTGTTATGCATCAAACAACACAAGATATATAAGTTATGCAACTATGCCAGATAAATAAATGTGCATATACAATGATGCCATGAACTCACTCCCTTCTAATCCCACTAATTCATACCTTAGGGTAACAAGCCCGCATGTCCCGTACCATGCGTTTTACCAATGTGGCTCCGAATACTCTAAAATATGAATTAGCACCCATTCGTCCCTTAACCCAGTTTTCTTTTGTTTACGAATTTCTCAACTTTCACTTTTCATTAGAGGCCCTGCTCCCATCACTTCATTATATTCAAGCCCTGCTCCAGTCACTTGAATATATTTTACCTTTTTTTTTTCTCAAATACACCTGAAACGACACACACACACCTCAAACACCATTGTCTTTATGATGCATATGTAATGCAGAGCAAACATAATTCATCTGTGTGGAATAATAATACAAATAATAACAATAATATTTCAAGCTTCATCACGTGAATAATAATATTCATCCAACATAAAAAATAATATCCATGGAGAAACATCTATAATTATATTCACATAACATCAAATAATATTCACTGAGCAAAACAACAATAATATTCATATATATATATATATATAAGCACCAAGATTAAAAGTGATATAGCCCAATCATTGGGAAATTAGGAAACCCTACCTCAGGTCCAGCTAGCTTAACCTTGTGCGGGTTCGTCCTCGAAAGTACGCAGAGTAGAACGCCTAATTAAGATAATTTACTGATTAAAATTCATTGGAAATAAGGAAACACATTTGATTAACTTACTGGCGCACGTAGACCTAAAGCCCCAAAATACACTTAACAAGTTGTTCGACCCGATCATTACCTCCTTAATCTCACGTTCAAACAAGCATTAGAACCAAGTGTCAAGGAAAAACCAATCTATTCCCCTCCTATAATTGTTCTGCTCTTTGGGATGTTTAAAATCAGGTGGTTTGGCTCTAGACTCATAAAGAAAATTTAAAACATCAATTTAAACCAAAAACTTCATTTTTGCTAAACATTTAGGTTGGAACATGTTAACTTTGAAAATTCACTAAATATTGAGTTTAAATCAAAATAATGTAAAAAATTTCAGATCACAACTAGACATAGAAAAATTAAAAATGTCAAAATTTGATGGAAATTAGGGTTAAGGAAGCATGTCAAAATAGAAACCAAAACAGACTAGGCTGCAAAATGTTCTCTCTTTTTTTTTGTTTTTTTTTTTCTTCAGGTTTGTACACTTTATTTTGAAAACTCACCAAAATTTCAATTTACAACCAAAATGGATGAAACTTTCCAGATTTGAAGAAAATACGTGAAAGTAAAACATATCAAAATTTCATAAAAATCCAAGTTCTGGAAGTTTTCAAACACGTATTCAAACATGGCATGCGGTAGAATCAACACAATTCCAACAACATAGTCTCTACTTTGAAATTTCACAAAAAACTCAGTTTAAATTCAAATGGCACAAAACCAACTTCGAAATAACCCTTGAGATATCAATTTTGATGTAACAAAATCCCAGAATAAAATTCGTACAAAATCACATCAAAATAATCTAGAACTTCACCGAAACGCACTTTGAAAGAAATATATATGTCATTGAGGCAATCTAACCAATACTTGATTTACATCCAGTACTCAAAGAGACAATAAGAAGATGAGCTTTCAAACCTTCAAAGAATCATTTACTTGAGATGATAGTGGCCAATTTTATCAATTGAATGACAAGTAACAAACCATTTGAGAGAAAGTACACATCTATAACAAGAAATTCAATATAATCAAAGAACAAGTTCCACTCTAAACTTTCACAAGGTGGCTATAGATGTCCAATCAACCTAAATTTTTGATATGTTATAATAGACAGAATTTCGAACAACTTTGATGAAGGAACCAAAGTCATTTGAGTACAAGAAATCAAGAAATATTTTGAAACCGAGCATACTACTGTGAAATACGAAAATGGTAAACATACTGTGATCATACTAAGTTTTCAGAGTTAATACTAATCGGATTGAGATGAAAATGGAGTATGTTATAGGAATCACGTAAATGAACAACTTTTGTGAAGGAAGTTTTCTCATTTGAGCTCTCTAAATTTGAGTTCTCAGCTTGCTCCAAGGAAGTGAGGAATTTTTGAAGAAGAACAAAAGAAGAATGAAGATGAAATGAATAAGGTGAATGAGGAAGAAAGTGAAGATACAATGAATGATGAAACCGAGCATACTACTGTGAAATCCGAAAATGATAAAATACTAATAATCATTCTCCACAAAATATTATTTTTCACTAAAATATGAAAGTCCACCTTGAATTTTTCGGGGTATTACAGATCCCTTACCTAGTTTAGTCATAACTTTAAGCTAGGTGACTCATAATGGTGGATTTGAAAGCTTGAGGCAAGGGGAAAGAATGGGAGGACGAGTGGGCTGTTGCCCTTCACGTTTCATATTCTTGTCTTCTTTCTCTCTCTCTCTCTCTCTCTCTCTTTTTTAAATGCCTACAAGGGCATTTTGGTAATTTTCACATGTAGGGGGTATTTTGGTCATTTTAGCCCAAAATTCAGAAACGATTTCCTATGCGTTCGTTGAGTTGACTTACTATCGTCCTACCTCATAATCATAATTTTTTCACTCCAATTTCTTATACTTTGAAAATTTCACAAAATGTTACGTAAGGGCATTTTTGTCCAACATGAAATTAAACACACTTAATCCAATAGTCTCAATCCAAAGTCGCTTGATAAAATACCCATAATCATTCTACACCATAATATTAATTTTTCACTGAAATATGAAAATCCACCTTGAATTTTCAGGTATTACATCAAGCTATAACTCGTCAAAAAGGAGACAAATTACAATCAATATAGGAAATCTGGTCAACTAACGCCAACATGGATACGTGATCATATTAACTATGACAACTTGGGGTTGGAGGGATTTGAATTTGAAAATAAAGCTAAATTCGTAATTGCAGCGTTACTATAGGCTTTACTCACCAAAAAAGAAGATAACTACTGCTGACTTCTTTTTAGTGCAACAACAAGAACTACATAAGAGACTACTGCATTTGACTAACTCTCACCGTATGGTCTATTGTGAGGAGCTGTTGTATACAGGAGGGAGTCACATAGATGACATCTCTCGATGTCATATCTTACAAATTGCATCTTACAGACATTATTTACATTTGAAACGCACAGCTTTTCCAGGTTAACTAGGCAAGGCATCCTAGGCACAAGATGCTGAAATGTCAGCTAGCTTGATTTCTAGATGGTTGAAAACTTACGCAACTTGGCATTTCTGGCTTTCTACAAATGCAGTCAAAAACTCCACCTAGTCCTTGCACTATAAAACAACCATACTCTTGGATAATTTATTACTTCTCATCTGCAACATCTTTGTGGTATATATTTGCTTTCTCCACTATGGAGTCTCCTAGAATTCCTATCAAAGCTATCGTTTCTCTATTTTGCTCTTATATGCTTTTGTCGCATATCACCACTTTGAGCCCTACCTTGGCTTTGGAAGACTCTGAATTTCCAGCCATCTTTAACTTTGGAGATTCAAATTCAGATACTGGTGGATTGGCTGCGTCCCTTTTGTCACCACCACCACCTTATGGGGAGAGACCTATTTTCATATCCCGGTTGGAAGATTCTCAGATGGCAGGCTCATAATCGATTTTCTTGGTACGGGTTTTTTGTTTTTGGTTTTTTTAAAAAATATTTATTTAGGAAAAGGTATTAATAGTATATGCTTTTTAAACTAATTATCATCTCATTCTTATGGCTGACAATTCAAACATGTATAAATGGTGGAAAAATTGCTTTTGTTTTCCAAATTGATTTCAAACGCCGTACACAAAGACAAAAGTGCATGGTAGGCCCAATAAGCTTTCTGGACACTCATTTTTCTTGATAATTTTTGGCAGTAAGTTTTATATATATCAAATAATATTGGATGAAGAGAGCATATAGCTTGTGGAAAGAGTCGTGATTTGCAGACTAGTTGTTTTAGGTTCGAACATCATGATACTTGACATTGTGTGTGTGACAAAATCCACCTCTCCCAATATAACTTGTATAAAAATAAAAATAAAAAAATAAAAATATGGACATGTGTTGGCATAATACCACTATTTGCATCAGTACTTTGTACTAAATGATAAGTTTTTTTCTTTTTCAACATGCATTTTTCCAAAATTCTTGTCTAATAAAACTTGTGGTTCAGCAAGGAGTCTTGGTCACCCCTTTCTAAGCGCATATCTGGATTCCCTTGGGACCAACTTCTCGTATGGTGCAAATTTTGCCACTGGAGGCTCCACCATCAGATTGCCAGATAAACTTATACCAGCTGCTGGTGGATTTAGTCCCTTCTACCTCGATATTCAGTACACGCAGTTCATGCAACTAAAATCCAGATCACAACTCATTAGGCATCGAGGTAAAAATCTAATTATTTATTACTTATTAGGGTAACAAATTATTTTCAAGCCAAAAAACTTTGTGACTGGAGCTTCGTTTAATTTGTACATAGGGGGAATATTTGCAAGTTTGATGCCCAAGGAGTCGTATTTCTCCAAAGCTTTATACACATTTGACATTGGCCAGAATGACCTAACAGAAGGGTTCATTGGTAACTTGACTGTTCAACAAGTCAATGCATCTGTTCCTGATATAATCAGTGGGTTCTCGGCAAATATTAAGGTAATTAATCTTCCAGGTGATAAAGTTGTGGTTCAGCAAAGAGTCTTGGTCAATGGGGGCCCAACTCATTGTATCAATTATATTTTAAGTGTCAAACATTCGAATATTTAGTTATATACCAATTCTTAACACTAGTGATATAAATAAATTCTACATCATTTAATTTTTAAAAAATACACCCCAAAAATGAGGTTTTAGAGTTGGGCTTATTTTAAGAATTAATTACAGTTTTGTAATTTATAGAAAGTTCGAAGTCTCTTTATTATGTTGTAAATGGGCTTTGAGTGTGTTTCTAAAGTCCATTTCATGTTATTTTTTTTAAAAATAATTTGGATCCCTATATTAGGTATAAATAGTGAATCTGTCTTCAAATAACATGTCTGACTGTCTATTAAGAGAATATATTTTAATTTTTCAGCTCGCTGTCTTTTTAAATTTTTACTTTTGGTGAATTATGATGTTAATGTGGTGATTACTGTGATGATGTAGAAAATATATGATTTGGGAGCGAGATCATTTTGGATCCACAACACTGGGCCAATTGGCTGTCTCCCTATCATCTTAGCCAATTTCCCAGCTCAAAAGGATGAGGCTGGCTGTGCAAAGTCATATAATGAAGTAGCTCAGCATTTTAACCACAAGCTGAAGGAAGCCACAGTTCAACTTAGGAAAGATCTACCTTTGGTTGCAATTACTTATGTAGACGTCTATTCAGTCAAATACTCTCTTTTCAAGGAACCCAAAAAATATGGTAAGCCACTCAACCTTATGATATTCACAAAACATACCTACATAAAGTTCGCAGTTTTTTTTTTTGTTTTTGCTTACGTATGTAATTTCAAATGACTTCATTGGACTGATAAGTATATCACATTTCACATAATGTAATTCACTAATGCAGTTTAAAAATGTGATCTCTTAAGCATTATTAAAATGGAAAAGCATATACAAAGAAATTCCATGAATGAAATCTATTTTCACTCTATATTAAATTGGTTGCAAATGTTTCAGGGTTTGAGCTCCCACTTGTTGCTTATTGTGGGTATGGTGGCAAGTACCACTATAACACTAGTTCTGGTTGTGGAGGAACAGCTAGAGTTAATGGAAGCCAAATATTTGTTGGCTCATGCAAAGATCCTTCGGTGAGAGTGAATTGGGATGGCTGTCATTATACTGAGGCAGCTGCCAAGTTTATTTCTGATAAAATTTCAAATGGAGCATTTTCTGATCCACCCCTTGCTTTGAAACAAGCATGTCACAAGAGTTTGGCCTAATAATTAAATAAATCAAAAAAATTAAATACGTACAGACAGATGCATGCGGGTGGAAATTATTTTGTATTGGAATAATTGTGTTGTACCTCTGTAACTGCAGGTCCCTTGAGCCATTTAGGTAGTAATTTAGAATATCCAATAAAGGATACATGGTTTTTAATAAAAGAGCAATGCTAGTCATAATAAAAGAGTAATGCTAGTCATACCACATTTATATACTATCTTGTGTTGACCATCCAGTTTTTTAGTTATCATTTTTCTTTCTCTTATTTATGAGGTTCAATACTTCTCTTCGATTAGAACATTACTTTGATTTAGTGTGTTTAGAGCATCCACAATGGGCTCCCTAAACCACCTCCTTAGACAAATTTTAGGGAGGAATTGTAAAAATGCAACTCCAACCATGCTCCCTATCCACCTCCTAAAATAGGGAGTCCTCTAGGAGCTCCTAAATCTGAGGAGAGAGAAAGGACTCCTAGTGGCTCCCTATAATTTAATGATGATTTATTTAATGAGTATTTCAAACCTTTATTTAATGCTAACTATTTTTTATTTTATTTTTTAATAGAGATGGACCAATAAAAAAATAGTTATAGTATTTATGACTCTCCAAATTAGGGAGTATGGTTGGAGTTTAAATTTTTTAGAGAGCTCCTAAAATAGCTTTCTTATATTTTAAGCTAAATTTTAGATAAGAAATAGAGAGTATCATTGTGGATGCTCTTAATTAAAATTTCAACTAATAATGCAAACTGATTCGATAAAGTCTCATAATTAATATGATTTAATATATTTGACATTTTGGGTAGAATTTGGTTAACAAAAAGCATTATGTGTTGAGAGTGTGAATCTCACGTTGGGAACTTAAAGTCCTAGAGCATTCACAATCATACTCTCTATTTTTCAGTTAAATCTGAGCTAAAAACATATAAACATTATTTTAGGAGCTCTCTATAAAATTTAAACTCCAATCTTGCTCTCTAGTTTAGGGAGTCATAAATGCTATAACTTTTTTCTAATTGGTCAATCTCTATTAAAAAAATAATGCATTAACTAAATGTTTGAAATACTCATTAGGAGTCCTTTCTCTCTCTTCAGATTTAGGAGTTCCTAGAAGTCTCCCTATTTTAGGATGTGGATAGGGAGCATGACTGGAGTTGTATTTTTTCAATTCCTCCCTAAAATTTGTCTAAGGAGGTGGTTTAGGGAGCTCATTGTGGATGTTCTTAGAGCATTTATAATGGACTCCTTAAATCAAAATCCGAAAATCTTGATTTCAAAATTCTTCTTTTGATTTTCTTATGCCTCAAAAAGTTCATAAATCATTCTCTAATTGCTTCAACACTTGATAAAATGAACTTAGAACAAGAGTCCCACTTTTCCTTCCAATTTTTCTTTTCTACGTCTCACATTTGCTTTCTTAATTCTCTCATTGATGTAATAGTAATAAACTCCATCTCCCTTGTTTCCAAGTCTCCTCTTTTTCTCCTTCCACCATTTTCTTTTCTACATCTCACATTTTCTTTCTTAATTCTCTCATCGATGTAATAGTAATAAACTCCATCTCCCTTATTTCCAAGCCTTCTCTTCTTCTTCTTCCACCATTTTCTTTTCTACGTCTCACATTTTCTTTCTTAATTTTCTCATTGATGTAATAGTAATAAACTTCATCTCCCTTATTTCCAAGTCTTCTCTTCTTCTTCTTCCACCATTTTCTTTTCTACGCATCACATTTGCTTTCTTAATTCTCTCATCGATGTAATAATAATAAACTCCATCTCCCTTATTTCCAAGTCGTCGTCGTCTTCTTCTTCTTCTTCTGGGAGGAAGAGTGGGTTGTTGCCCTCCACGTTTCAGATTATTCTCTTCTTTTCTATTAATTTTTTTATAATAAAAAATTCCTATAAGGGCATTTTGGTAATTTTTACATGTAGGGGTATTTTTTTCATTTTGCCCAAACTTCAGAAACGATTTCTTGTGCCTTCTTTGTGTGGTTGAAATTTGTTGAAATTTGCGATTCTTTATTCTTGTTTTTCCTCTTCTTTTTTTTTGGGTCCACATTCGGTTTACTTCTCTTGGTTGATGAATTTGTCGATTATTGACAATCTTTTCAGTATTTGCGCTTGGATGGTTCAATAACCATTTCTATTTCAATTCTACTTTGGCTCTGTATAGATATATAGTGCCCTGAGTTTCACACAAAATAGGTCAATCACTACTTCTGAATCATATTTGTATTTTTTTTCATTGTTCGCATACTAAATGCTTATCCTTACAAATTTATTGCATGACAGCTTCAAGCAATATCAAGGACCAAGGAAAGAAATTCAAGAATGAGGCAAAGCGTTGTTGAACTACCAATTTCAGGGGTTAAGTATTGGGTTGTTCAATTAGTGTATTCAAATACCACCCTCTCTTTTTTACATCAGGATGTTGATTGTGTTTGACACTAGGCGTTTGTGAGAATACAATTTTAGGTCAGTAATTTCCTCCTTCTATTTCTGTCTTTCTGGAAGACGTAGGTGACAAAGGAAAAAAAACAAAATCGAACAAGAGGGCTTTGGCATTTAATTTTTAAGCTTCCTCTCCACAAAACACCCTTTCGTAATTCCCCTTATTACTTTTGTGGTGTTACTGACTGGAATACAGTGTTGATTTTTATTTATGTTGAAATCCCTAATAAAAATTAACTACTATGAATTTTTCTCTTTGTTTGTATATTGGTTTTTTATGATATTTAGGGGTGGTTTGCTTATTTTTTTATGTTCATATTACTGTGATGCATAGACTAAAACCCAGTGTTAAGTCTACATATAGCACACAAGCACACTTCACCGGATTCTCTGCCTATAGTGTCTTATTTGTTTTTTCTTTTACATGTCTGTTTATTTATGATCTGTATTAGTTTCTTCTATCTTTTTGTTTTTTGTTGTTGCATCTTTCAGTAAAAGATTGACATCTTTTTTTGCATTTCTTTTATGTTAGGGATTAGATTATGTTCTGATTTTTTGTTTCTTTTCCTCTTTTCTCATGGACTTCAATGTAGTCTCCTCCAATTTTTGTTGCTCTTCTTATGATGTGTTTTTTCTTGGTGATGGTATAACTAAAAACCTTCTATGCTCAAATAAAGGAGGTAGTGTTCAAACTCAGAAAGAGAGAAGATTTAAATTCATATAGGAGGGATAGTGTTCAAGCTATTTACCAGGTTATTATTTCAAATCCTCTCTCTTTTTTGTCATCACATGTGCTCTTCCAAGTTTTAAATTGTTTGTTAGGATTTCTAAATTTGGGTGTTTGATTTCCGAATTTTAGTCTTCTCTATTTTGGCTAATTTTGTCTTGGTTTCTCTCTGTCTCTTTCATTCTTATGTTTCATTTTGTCAAGTATAAACGTTTTCTCTATGATTTTCTTATGTTTCCGTTGAAGGAAAACGTGAACCTCCCAACATAATTTCACCACCACTAATTAATTAATGAGGTTCTATTATTTTAGGTTCGACCCATTCGAGACGCAAGTCTCTTAATTACAATCCCTTGCTACAATGGAAAATCCTTTGATTCCATCATAAAGAAATAGAACGTGTGTGTTTGGTTTTACGGCTGCTCCCAAGTCCAACCTCAGGGTATCTACGTATTTCTTGCGGGAATCAACCCACTTGTAGTTCAAAGATTCACAATGAATAAATGACTCATCACAATTGGAGGAATTTGAATGAATTTGATTGAGGAGTGTTTGAATGAATTTAGCTGAATAAACCAGGGATTCGACATGGAATTGTGTTTGGGATGGTTGCATCTAGATTGAACCTCTAGATTGCCTACGTGCCCTTTTAAAGGGATCAAACCAACGTAGTTCGGAATTGATTTGTGTGGAGATGTAATTGGTGAGAATTTGGTTGTGGTTGTGTCTATTGGGATGCTAGACTGCCTACATACCATTGATGGGATCAAACCGGCATAGTTCCAAAATTTGAAAATTAATGGGTAAGTGTGGCCCACTAATTGAGAATTTGTGTCTTTGGAACAAATTGGAGATTTCCATAGATAGACGATCTATAGGGAAAATTGGAAATTAATGGATAAGTGTGGCCCACTAATTGAGAATTTCTGTTTGAGAAATTTGAATTTAATCTCTATGAAATTTGCATGGGTAGGTGACCAGTGAAAAACTGGATGGTTTTGTACCACTTTTTGTTGTTGTCAATGTCCAAGAAAAATAATGAGTAATTTTAATTATCCCATTAATTTTTCCTAAAAATTGACAATTGCACTTGGGAAAGTATTTTGGCAAAATTTGGTTAAGATAAATCAGGGATTTAAATTTGGTTGCAGTTGCGTCTATTGAGATGTTAGACTGCCTACATACCCTTGACGAGATCAAACCGACTTAGTTCTAGAATTTTGAAATTAATGGGTAAGTGTGGCCCACTAATTGAGAATTGGTGTCTTTGAGACAATCTGAAGATTTTCATAGGTAGATGACCTATGAGAAAAATTAGAAATTAATGGGTAAGTGTGGCCCACTAATTGAGAATTTGTATTTGAGAGATTTGAAATTAATCTCAGTGAAATTTGCATAGGTAGTTGACCCATGGAAAAAATTGGATATTAATAGGCCAGTGTAGCCTACTAATTGAGAATTTGTATTTGAGAGATTTGAAATTAATCTCAATGAAATTTGCATGGGTAGATGACCCATACAAAATTGGATGGTTTTGTAGCATTTTTTTTATTGTCAATGTCCGAGAAAAAAATAATGGGTAATTTTAATTACCCCATTGATTTTTCCTAAAATTGGCATTTGCACTAACCATATAATAGGCAAATTGGGCCTCCGTAAATTTAATGAGTATTTATCTGATCACTCATTAAATACCTTGGGGTTTTGGGAATTAATGGGCAATCTTTTCTGATAACCCAATAATCTGTTTCCGGGCCTTTGATATTTTGATTGACCCATGAACATACGGATCTGCACACCCAAAGAATGTGATTAGAGGTACAAATGAGGAGAAATGAAATTAGGAGACATAAGTCAATGGTTAATAATCAAATGTCAAAGTCAATAGCCAAAAGTCAACATGTTGACCGGAGCAATTAACCAAAAGTCAAATAGTCCGACCGGATCAATTAAGTAAGATTATAATTATAATTAAAAGATTAATTATGGAATTAATATTGACATATATAAATATTGGATATGACTTTTAAATATAATTTAAAAGGAAATGGACAAAATAGCTCAAAAGGCTATTGGGTCTAAGGGATAAGTGGCATAAGATGACATGACACATGGACCAAATGGAGCCCCAAATACCCACCCAATTGCCTTTTGTGTTGTCCTATATAAGCTAAGTGTTGAAGAAAACCTAGTTAGGG
Source organism: Prunus mume (assembly GCF_000346735.1). The sequence goes on from NC_024127.1 coordinate 7,206,370, forward strand.
TTTTCAGTTTCCTACTTTGGTTGATGAGTGATCATCTTTGTATCTTATCTTCCATAAACCAAAAATTGGTCAAATCAAGTAGACTAGCATATCCATACTCCTTGATTGCCTTCTCTTCATCTCTAGGAACATTTGGTGTGGTGCGGTAGAAGACTTCAATCTTAGAGCCTTAAGGTGAAGGAGTCAAAATCAAGATAAACAAAAGGCATTTCCAACAAAGGTGTTTATTCTTGAGAAATCAAGAAAAGGTCATCAAGGGTAAAGATCTATTCCCTTTTCCCTTTTTCTATTTGTGTTAAAAAAGACTAGGCTAAGATACTTGGTTTAAAATGAAAAAAGTTTAGCTTAGCTAGTATAAACAAAATAAATCTGCCATTTAGAAAGTTTTTGTTATATAGGTTGTGGCTAAAGTTCATTTCCTAAGCATTAGATGCATGTTTCCCTCATTTATACCCCTATTTTACCTTTACGCCCACCTCCTTTACAAACAGACCCCACGCCTCTTACCTCCCATCTACCTAATTCCCCAATATCAACAACTTTATCCCCAATCACCAATCCCCCACCTTCACTCTTGTTCCCTTCCTCTTCCACAAATATCACTCCCTCCCCCCCCCCCCTAACCAGTCCATTCTCCTCCTCCCTCATCATATTCTGTCACTCATAATCTTCATCTTATACGAACACATTCAAAATCTGGTATTACAAAGCCTCGGGTTTTCACCACAACCCACCCATTTCCCACTGCCTCCATTCCTACAATACCTAACCCCATCACTTTTGCTCAGGCCTCCAAAAATTCCAGATGGTTGCAAGCTATTCAAGAAGAAATCTCAGCTCTTCACATAACAAACACATGGACTCTTGTCCCACCAAGTTTTACCCACAATGTTATTAGTTGCAAATGGGTATTTCGAGTAAAATATAAGGCTGATGGCACTCTTGATAGATTTAAAAGCAATACTTGTTGCCAAAGGGTTCCACAAACAGCCGGGCTTGGATTTCACTGAAACCTTCAGTCCCGTGGAAAAACCAATAACCATTTGACTTATACTATCCCTTGTTGTGCAACATGATTGGTCCATAACTAAACTGGACGTGTCCAATGCATTCTTTCACGGCACCCTTCATGAGGACGTCTATATGCAATAACCTCCAGGTTTTGTTCACCCCTCTCATCCCTCATATGTATGTATGTTAAACAAATCCTTATATAGCTTAAAACATGCCCTTCATGCCTGGTATGAGGAATTGTATCACTCACTTTTATCTCTTGGCTTTATTCCTTCTAAGGCAGACCCATATCTCTTTGTTAAGGCTGATCATTTTTTGACATTTATTTTAGTCTATGTGGATGACATAATCATCACTGTCACAACTTCTATCTCTTGCCAAGCTCTCATCTCCCAGCTTAGTGCCAAATTCTCAATGAAAAATCTAGGTCCATTGCATTATTTTTTGGGTATTCAGGTTCAGCGCACTGCCGATACAATGTTTCTCTCCCAACAGAAGTACAAATGTGATCTCCTTACTCAATTCTCCATGTTGGACTACAAACCATGCTCAACACCTTCTTCCTCTCAAAAATTGGACAATACAAGTGGTGAAATCCTCTCTGATCCTTCCACATATTGGCCTCTCATTGGCGCCTTACAGTATCTTATATGGACCAGGCCAGAAATTGCGCTCTCAATCAATCAAGTGTACCAACATATGCACACTCCTTGTACTCCGCATTTGTCAGCCGTGAAGAGAAAATTGAGATATCTAAAAGGCACACCAGCTTATGGCTTGCTCATTCGCAAAGGAAATCTCAACCTCACTGCCTATTCTGACATAGACTGGGCTGGTTGTCCCATTGACCGGGGCTCTACCACCGGCTATTGTATCTTTTTTGGACAAAACTTGGTGTCTTAGAGCTCAAAGAAACAAGCCTCTGTCACTGGATCTTCAACTGAAAGTGAATATCGTTCCTTAGCTCACACAGTCACTGAAATTTTCTGGATTTGCTCTCTCCTCAAAGAAATTCATTTTTCCTTGATAAACATCCTCTCATCCTCTGTGACAAATCCAGCACCATTGCCCTAGCCTCGAACCCCATCTTTCATGCAAAAACCAAACACATCGAAATTGATTATCATTACATCCATGACCTTGTTACTATAGCAACATTATCTCTATCTCACATATCTCCTCCCAAGCTCAATTAGCGGACCTCTTCACAAAGAGCCTTCCTAAAGCTATCTTCAACAACTTTCAGTCCAAGCTCACTGCTCCAAACCTGCAATTGAGCTTGCAGGGGGATATTAGCCACAACTCTATGGTTGATCAAAATGATCATCACACCTAGCAAAAACCAGAAAATAGTTAACACACCCATGCTATGACAGTTGCTGTGCTCTAACGGTCATAAAGGCATATTCAACACAAGAACAAGCATATTCCTTGTTTTTATTCACTGAGTCATCCTCCGGGGTCCTTGTCCTAGGGTTTTCTATATAATCTCTTGTATATATATATATATACACATCCCTTTTACCTCAATTGTAAATGTCAAGAGCGGCAGTCTTTTATTGTCTCATACATTGATTGTAACCCATCATCAATATTAATAGAAATATAGAGATTGCTTTTTCTCGAAACTTATAGACCCTTTTTCTTCTCAGTATGAATTCCATCAGTATACAGGAGGGAGCCACATAGATAACATCTCTCGATGTCATATCTTACTTCAAACATCATCAATAGTAAAGGTGGTACCAGGCATCAAATGCTGAAACGCCAGCTAGCTAGATTTCTAGATGGTTGAAAACTGATATAACCTGGCATTTTTGGCTTTCTACAAATGCAGTCGAAAATTCCACCTTTTCTTTGCACTAAAAACAAACATACTCTTGGATAATTTATTACTTCTCATCTGCAACATCTTTGTGGTACATATTTGCTTTCTCCACTATGGAGTCTCCTAGAATTCCTATCAAAGCTATCGTTTCTCTATTCTGCTCTCATATGCTTTTGTCGCACATCACCACTTTGAGCCCTACCTTGGCTGTGGAGATTCAAATTCAGATACTGGTGAATTGGCTGCATCCTTTTTTCCACTACCACCACCTTATGGGGAGACCTATTTTCATATGCCGGTTGGAAGATTCTCAGATGGCAGGCTCATAATCGATTTTCTTGGTATGCATATTTGGTTTTTGTTTTTGTTTTTAAAATATTTATTTAGGAAAAGGTATTAATAGTATATGCTTTTTAAACTAATTATCATCTTATTCTTATGGCTGACAATTCAAACATGTATAAATGGTGGAAAAATTGCTTTTGTTTTCCAAATTGATTTCAAACGCCGTACACAAAGACAAAAGTGCATGGTAGGCCCAATAAGCTTTCTGGACACTCATTTTTCTTGATAATTTTCGGCAGTAAGTTTTATATATATCAAATAATATTGGATGAAGAGAACATATAGTGACTTGACTTGCGGAGTGATTTTAGGTTCCAACATCATGACACTTGATATGTGTGTGTGATAAAATTCCCCTCTTCCAATATAATTTGTATAAAAATAAATAAATAAAACCCTTCCCATAATATGGACACATGTGTCGGCATAATACCTCTATTTGCATCAGTACTTTGTACTAAATGATAAGTTTTTTTCTTTTTCAACATGCATTTCGTTGTTATGCGGTTTTCTTTTCTTTTTCCAAAATTCTTGTCTAATAAAACTTGTGGTTCAGCGAAGAGTCTTGGTCACCCCTTTCTAAGCTCATATCTGGATTCAATTGGGACCAACTTCTCGTATCATATGGTGCAAATTTTGCCACTGGAGGCTCCACCATCAGATTGCCAGATAAAATTGTGCCAGCTGCGGGTGGATTTAGTCCCTTCTACCTCAATATTCAGTACATACAGTTCATGCAACTAAAACCCATATCACAACTCATTAGGCATCGAGGTAAAAATCTAATTATTTATTACTTATTTGGGTAACAAATTATTTTCAAGCCAAAAAACTATATGACTGGAGCTTTGTTTAATTTGTATATAGGGGGAATATTTGCAAGTTTGATGCCCAAGGAGGAGTATTTCTCCAAAGCTTTATACACATTTGACATTGGACAGAATGACCTAGTAGAGGGGTTTTTTGGTAACTTGACTATTCAAGAGGTCAATGCATCGGCTCCTGATATAATCAGTGGGTTCTCGGCAAATATTAAGGTAATTAATCTTCCAGAGATAAAGTTGTGGTTTAGCGAAGAGTCTTGGTCAATGGGGGCCCAACTCATTGTATCAATTATATTTTAAGATCCTAGGTTCAACAACTGGTCGTGTCTCTATTATCCGCGTCATACATTCAAATATTTAGTTATTTATTAATTCTTAACATTAGTGATATAGATAAATTCTACACTATTTAATTTTTATAAATGCATTAAAAAAAATCAAAAAAATGACAGTTGACTTTGTTGAATTTAATTTTAATTATTAAATTACTTTGATAGTCTATTGAGTATTTTAGATTTTTTTATGAGGTTTTAGAGTTGGGCTTGTTTTAAGAAATTAATGGTAATTTTGTAATTTATAGAAAGTTTGAAGCGTTTTTGTTATGTTGTAAAAGGGTTTTTGGTGTGTTTCTAAAATCCATTTCATGTAGGGTTTTTCTTTTTTTTATAATTTGAATCCCTATATTAGGTTCAAATAATATATGAGACTATCTAGTAAGAGAACATATTTTAATTTTTCAGCTCGCTGTTTTATTTTTTACTTTTGGTGGATTATGACGTTAATGTGGTGATTATTGTGATGATGTAGAATATATATGATTTGGAAGCGAGATCATTTTGGATCCACAACGCTGGGCCAATTGGCTGTCTCCCTCTCATCTTAGCCACTTTCCCAGCTCAAAAGGATGAGGCTGGCTGTGCAAAGTCATATAATGAAGTAGCTCAGCATTTTAACCACAAGCTGAAGGAAGCCACAGTTCAACTTAGGAAAAATCTACCTTTGGCTGCAATTACTTATGTAGAGTCAAATACTCTCTTTATAAGGAACCCCAAAAATATGGTAAGCCACTCAACCTTATGATATTCACAAAACGTACCTATATAAAGTTTTTGTTTTTTTTTTTGGTTTTTGCTTACGTACGTAATTTCAAATGATTTCATTGGATTGATAAGTATATCACCTGTCACATAATGTAATTCACTAATGCGGTTTAAAAATGTGATATCTTAAGCATTATTAAAAGGGAAAGCATATACAAAGAAATTCCATGAATGAAATCTATTTTCACTCTATATTAATTTGGTTGCAAATGTTTCAGGGTTTGAGCTCCCACTTGTTGCTTGTTGTGGATATGGTGGCAAGTACAACTACAACGGTAGTTCTGAATGTGGAGGAACAGCAACAGTTAATGGAAGCCAAATATTTGTTGGCTCATGCAAAGATCCTTCGGTGAGAGTGAATTGGGATGGCATTCATTATACTGAGGCAGCTGCCAAGTTTAATTCTGATAAAATTTCAACTGGAGCATTTTCTGATCCACCCCTTGCTTTGAAACAAGCATGTCACAAGAGTTTGGCCTAATAATTAAATAAATCAAAAAATTAAATACGTACAGACAGATGCATGCAGGTGGAAATTATTTTGTATTGGAATAATTGTGTTGTACCCTTGTAGCTGCAGGTCCCTTGAGCCATCTAGGTAGTAATTTAGAATAACCAATAAAACCTTTGGGGTATAACTCAGTTGGTTAAACTCTTTTACTTTCACCTATGTGGGTAGAAATTCGAAATTCCAAAACACCCAATGAATATTTATGTAAACCCGCCTCCCCTCCCCCCTCCCAAATTGGGGTATAACTCAGTTGGTTTTGTGTTTTCACCATTTATTTAGAAAATCACTTGTGTGATTTAAAAGTCTGTTTAGAACATATAGCGCTAGCATTGCTGGCCTCATAATTTGTTGGATTCTCGGAACTGTTATTTTACCATAAACCCTTTTCACACGTAGCAACAGCATATGCCATATGTTAATATCTCTCCCTCTCTCTCTAAAAAAAATGTGAATTTACCATATTATCCTCATTTAATTAATAATTTCAATTATAAATGTTTGAATTAACCAAGGATATTTTATGGTATTTTGAATTTTTCACCATTCTTTGCTTTTTGCTTTTTGCTTTATATATATATATATATATTGATTATCTAGGCCTATTTTTTTCAATAAAGTAGTTTTATATTGGTTTTCTCATCTGGAATAGGGCGGGCTGGGGAACTCATTCCCCAACAAAGATGGAGATGGGGAATCCCTAATATGAATATTGCGGGTATGAAGGCGGGAATAGGAGAAAAAAACTTAACGGGAATAGGATAAAAATGACATACCCACTCCTGATTTGACCCATTACTATCCCTAAGTCACATAAATGACATCGAGTGGCAAGGCAACCTTGGCATCAAATGCTGAAATGTCAGGTAGCTAGATTTCTAGATGGTTGAAAACTTATGCAACTTGGCATTTTTTGCTTTCTACAAATGCAGACGAAAATTCCACCTTTTTTTTGCACTATAAAAGAAACATACTCTTGGATAATTTATTACTTCTCATCTGCAACATCTTTGTGGTACATATTTGCTTTCTCCACTATGGAGTCTCCTACAATTCCTATCAAAGCTATCGTTTCTCTATTTTGCTCTTATATGCTTTTGTCGCACATCACCACTTTGAGCCCTACCTTGGCTTTGGAAGACTGTGAGTTTCCAGCCATCTTTAACTTTGGAGATTCAAATTCAGATACTGGTGGATTGGCTGCGTCCCTTTCGCCACCAACACCACCTTATGGGGAGACCTATTTTCATATGCCGGTTGGAAGATTCTCAGATGGCAGGCTCATAATCGATTTTCTTGGTATGGATTATTTGTTTTTAATTTTTTTTAATATTTATTTAGGAAAAGGTATTAATAGTATATGCTTTTAAATTAATTATCATCTTATTCTTATGGCCGACAATTCAAACATGTATAAATGGTGGAAAAATTGCTTTTGTTTTCCAAATTGTTTTCAAATGCCGTACACAAAGACCAAAGTGCATGGTAGGCCCAATAAGCTTTCTGGACACTCATTTTTCTTGATAATTTTCGACAATAAGTATTATACATATCAAATAATATTGGATGAAGAGAACATATAGTGACTTGACTTGCAGAGTGATTTTAGGTTCAAACATCATGACACTTGATACTGTGTGTGTGATAAAATTCCATTCTCTCAATATAATTTGTTTGATGAAACTTGTGGTTCAGCAAAGAGTCTTGGTCACCCCTTTCTAAGCGCATATCTGGATTCCCTTGGGACCAACTTCTCGTATGGTGCAAATTTTGCCACTGCAGCTTCCACCATCAGATTGCCAGATCAAGTTTTTCCAGCTGGTGGATTTAGTCCCTTCTACCTCAATATTCAGTACGTGCAGTTCATGCAACTAAAATCCAGATCACAACTCATTAGGCGTCGAGGTAAAAATTTAATTATTTATTACTTGTTAGGGTAACAAATTATTTTCAAGCCAAAAAACTTCGTGACTGGAGCTTTGTTTAATTTGTATATAGGGGGAATATTTGCAAGTTTGATGCCCAAGGAGGAGTATTTCTCCAAAGCTTTATACACATTTGACATTGGACAGAATGACCTAGGAGAGGGGTTCTTTGGTAACTTGACTGTTCAAGAGGTCAATGCATCGGTTCCTGATATAATCAGTGGGTTCTCGGCAAATATTAAGGTAATTAATCTTCCAGGTGATAAAGTTGTGGTTCAGCAAAGAGTCTTGGTCAATGGGGGCCCAACTCATTGTATCAATTATATTTTAAGTGTCAAACATTCGAATATTTAGTTATATACCAATTCTTAACACTAGTGATATAAATAAATTCTACATCATTTAATTTTTAAAAAATACACCCCAAAAAAATAAAAAAATTGACAGTTGACTCTATTGAATTTAATTTTAATTATTAAATTACTTTGATACCCTATTGAGTGTTTTGGAAATTTTTTTATGAGATTTGGAGTTGGGCTTGTTTTAAGAAATTGATGGCAATTTTGTAATTTAAAGAAAGTTCGAAGCCCCTTTGTTATGTTGTAAATGGAATTTGGGTGTATTTCTAAAGTCCATTTCATGTGGGGTTTTTTTATTATAAATAATTTGGATCCCTATATTAGGTATAAATAGTGAATCTCCATTCAAATAACATGTCAGACTGTCTAGTAAGAGAATATATTTTAATTTTTCTGCTCGCTGTTTTTTTTTTACTTTTGGTGAATTATGATGTTAATGTGGTGATTACTCTGTGATGATGTAGAAAATATATGATTTGGGAGCGAGATCATTTTGGATCCACAACACTGGGCCAATTGGCTGTCTCCCTTACATCTTAGCCAATTTCCCATCTCAAAAGGATGAGGCTGGCTGTGCAAAGTCGCACAATGAAGTAGCTCAGCAATTTAACCACAAGCTGAAGGAGGCTACAGTTCAACTTAGGAAAGATTTACCTTTGGCTGCAATTACTTATATAGACGTCTATTCCGTCAAATACTCTCTTTTCAAGGAACCCAAAAAATACGGTAAGTCGCGCAAGCTTATGATATTCACAAAACATACCTATATTAAGTGTGCAGTTTTTTTTTTTTTTTTGTTTTTTGTTGTGTGTGTGTTTTGCTTACTTACGTAATTTCAAATGACTTCATTGGACTAATCAAGCATATCACCTGTCATATAATGTAATTCACCTATGCAGTTTAAAAATGTGATCTCTTAAGCATTATTAAAACGGAAAGCATATGCAAAGAAATTCCATGAATGAAATCTATTTTCACTCTATATTAAATTGGTTGCAAATGTTTCAGGGTTTGAGCTCCCACTTGTTGCTTGTTGTGGGTATGGTGGCAAGTACAACTATAACGGTAGTTCTGAATGTGGAGGTACAGCAACAGTTAATGGAAACCAAATATTTGTTGGCTCGTGCAAAGATCCTTCCGTGAGAGTGAATTGGGATGGCATTCATTATACGGAGGCAGCTGCCAAGTTTATTTCTGATAAAATTTCAACTGGAGCATTTTCTGATCCACCCCTTGCTTTGAAACAAGCATGTCACAAGAGTTCGGCCTAATAATTAAATAAATCAAAAAATTAAATACGTGGAGACAGATGCATGCAGGTGGAAATTATTTTGTATTGGAATAATTGTGTTGTACCTTTGTAACTGCAGGTCCCTTGAGCCATTTAGGTAGTAATTTAGAATACCCCATAAAGTCAGTGGTGTATAACTCAGTTGGTTGAGTTGTTTCATCTTCACCCATATGGGTAGAGGTTCGAAACTCCGAGGCTCCCAATGTATATTTATATATAAAAATAAAGGCTCATATACTTGGTTTTTAAAAAGAGCAATGCTGTACCACATTTATATACCATCTTGTGTTGATCGTCTAGTTTTTCAGTTATCATTTTTCTTTCTCTTATTTATGAGGTTCAATACTTCTCTTTGAATTCGAACATGACTTCGATTTAGTGTGTTTAATAAAATTTTCAACTAACAATGCAAACTGATTTCTGATTTTTGTTAATTTAGTGTGTTTAATCAAAGTAATGTATTCGACATTCTGGGTAAAATCTAATTAACAAAAAGCATTGTGCATTGAGAGTGTGAATCTCACGTTAGAAACTTAAAGTCTTAGTAGTTTAAATAACTTTGGCTTCCTTCACAATCTCACCCAAAAATAAATAAATAAACTTTGGCTTCCTTCACTTATTGTCCAATGAATTTTGAGTTCCAACTTGGAACCTCAACTTGCTTCATTATGCCACTTCACATTATACAGTAGAAGCTCTAACAAGCATAATTCTTTAGTATTTCTTCATTGATGATAGGGGGTCATTTGCCAAGACCTTATTTTGTATTTTCTTTCATGTTAAAGAAGCATCTGCAGTAACTGCCAAACATTTGCTTGTTCAACACTCCTGTGTAAGAGGCTCATATACTTGGTTTTTAATAAAAGAGCAATGCTAGTCATACTATATTTTTATACCATCTTGTGTTGACTATCCAGTTTTTTACTTATCATTTTTATTTCTCTTAGTTATGAGGTTCAATACTTCTCTTTGAATTCGAACATGACTTCGATTTAGTGTGTTTAATAAAATTTTCAACTAACAATGCAAACTGATTTCTGATTTTTGTTAATTTAGTGTGTTTAATCAAAGTAATGTATTCGACATTCTGGGTAAAATCTAATTAACAAAAAGCATTGTGCATTGAGAGTGTGAATCTCACGTTAGAAACTTAAAGTCTTAGTAGTTTAAATAACTTTGGCTTCCTTCACAATCTCACCCAAAAATAAATAAATAAACTTTGGCTTCCTTCACTTATTGTCCAATGAATTTTGAGTTCCAACTTGGAACCTCAACTTGCTTCATTATGCCACTTCACATTATACAGTAGAAGCTCTAACAAGCATAATTCTTTAGTATTTCTTCATTGATGATAGGGGGTCATTTGCCAAGACCTTATTTTGTATTTTCTTTCATGTTAAAGAAGCATCTGCAGTAACTGCCAAACATTTGCTTGTTCAACACTCCTGTGTAAGAGGCTCATATACTTGGTTTTTAATAAAAGAGCAATGCTAGTCATACTATATTTTTATACCATCTTGTGTTGACTATCCAGTTTTTTACTTATCATTTTTATTTCTCTTAGTTATGAGGTTCAATACTTCTCTTTGAATTCGAACATGACTTCGATTTAGTGTGTTTAATAAAATTTTCAACTAACAATGCAAACTGATTTCTGATTTTTGTTAATTTAGTGTGTTTAATCAAAGTAATGTATTCGACATTCTGGGTAAAATCTAATTAACAAAAAGCATTGTGCATTGAGAGTGTGAATCTCACGTTAGAAACTTAAAGTCTTAGTAGTTTAAATAACTTTGGCTTCCTTCACAATCTCACCCAAAAATAAATAAATAAACTTTGGCTTCCTTCACTTATTGTCCAATGAATTTTGAGTTCCAACTTGGAACCTCAACTTGCTTCATTATGCCACTTCACATTATACAGTAGAAGCTCTAACAAGCATAATTCTTTAGTATTTCTTCATTGATGATAGGGGGTCATTTGCCAAGACCTTATTTTGTATTTTCTTTCATGTTAAAGAAGCATCTGCAGTAACTGCCAAACATTTGCTTGTTCAACACTCCTGTGTAAGAGGCTCATATACTTGGTTTTTAATAAAAGAGCAATGCTAGTCATACTATATTTTTATACCATCTTGTGTTGACTATCCAGTTTTTTACTTATCATTTTTATTTCTCTTAGTTATGAGGTTCAATACTTCTCTTTGAATTCGAACATGACTTCGATTTAGTGTGTTTAATAAAATTTTCAACTAACAATGCAAACTGATTTCTGATTTTTGTTAATTTAGTGTGTTTAATCAAAGTAATGTATTCGACATTCTGGGTAAAATCTAATTAACAAAAAGCATTGTGCATTGAGAGTGTGAATCTCACGTTAGAAACTTAAAGTCTTAGTAGTTTAAATAACTTTGGCTTCCTTCACAATCTCACCCAAAAATAAATAAATAAACTTTGGCTTCCTTCACTTATTGTCCAATGAATTTTGAGTTCCAACTTGGAACCTCAACTTGCTTCATTATGCCACTTCACATTATACAGTAGAAGCTCTAACAAGCATAATTCTTTAGTATTTCTTCATTGATGATAGGGGGTCATTTGCCAAGACCTTATTTTGTATTTTCTTTCATGTTAAAGAAGCATCTGCAGTAACTGCCAAACATTTGCTTGTTCAACACTCCTGTGTAAGAGGCTCATATACTTGGTTTTTAATAAAAGAGCAATGCTAGTCATACTATATTTTTATACCATCTTGTGTTGACTATCCAGTTTTTTACTTATCATTTTTATTTCTCTTAGTTATGAGGTTCAATACTTCTCTTTGAATTCGAACATGACTTCGATTTAGTGTGTTTAATAAAATTTTCAACTAACAATGCAAACTGATTTCTGATTTTTGTTAATTTAGTGTGTTTAATCAAAGTAATGTATTCGACATTCTGGGTAAAATCTAATTAACAAAAAGCATTGTGCATTGAGAGTGTGAATCTCACGTTAGAAACTTAAAGTCTTAGTAGTTTAAATAACTTTGGCTTCCTTCACAATCTCACCCAAAAATAAATAAATAAACTTTGGCTTCCTTCACTTATTGTCCAATGAATTTTGAGTTCCAACTTGGAACCTCAACTTGCTTCATTATGCCACTTCACATTATACAGTAGAAGCTCTAACAAGCATAATTCTTTAGTATTTCTTCATTGATGATAGGGGGTCATTTGCCAAGACCTTATTTTGTATTTTCTTTCATGTTAAAGAAGCATCTGCAGTAACTGCCAAACATTTGCTTGTTCAACACTCCTGTGTAAGAGGCTCATATACTTGGTTTTTAATAAAAGAGCAATGCTAGTCATACTATATTTTTATACCATCTTGTGTTGACTATCCAGTTTTTTACTTATCATTTTTATTTCTCTTAGTTATGAGGTTCAATACTTCTCTTTGAATTCGAACATGACTTCGATTTAGTGTGTTTAATAAAATTTTCAACTAACAATGCAAACTGATTTCTGATTTTTGTTAATTTAGTGTGTTTAATCAAAGTAATGTATTCGACATTCTGGGTAAAATCTAATTAACAAAAAGCATTGTGCATTGAGAGTGTGAATCTCACGTTAGAAACTTAAAGTCTTAGTAGTTTAAATAACTTTGGCTTCCTTCACAATCTCACCCAAAAATAAATAAATAAACTTTGGCTTCCTTCACTTATTGTCCAATGAATTTTGAGTTCCAACTTGGAACCTCAACTTGCTTCATTATGCCACTTCACATTATACAGTAGAAGCTCTAACAAGCATAATTCTTTAGTATTTCTTCATTGATGATAGGGGGTCATTTGCCAAGACCTTATTTTGTATTTTCTTTCATGTTAAAGAAGCATCTGCAGTAACTGCCAAACATTTGCTTGTTCAACACTCCTGTGTAAGAGGCTCATATACTTGGTTTTTAATAAAAGAGCAATGCTAGTCATACTATATTTTTATACCATCTTGTGTTGACTATCCAGTTTTTTACTTATCATTTTTATTTCTCTTAGTTATGAGGTTCAATACTTCTCTTTGAATTCGAACATGACTTCGATTTAGTGTGTTTAATAAAATTTTCAACTAACAATGCAAACTGATTTCTGATTTTTGTTAATTTAGTGTGTTTAATCAAAGTAATGTATTCGACATTCTGGGTAAAATCTAATTAACAAAAAGCATTGTGCATTGAGAGTGTGAATCTCACGTTAGAAACTTAAAGTCTTAGTAGTTTAAATAACTTTGGCTTCCTTCACAATCTCACCCAAAAATAAATAAATAAACTTTGGCTTCCTTCACTTATTGTCCAATGAATTTTGAGTTCCAACTTGGAACCTCAACTTGCTTCATTATGCCACTTCACATTATACAGTAGAAGCTCTAACAAGCATAATTCTTTAGTATTTCTTCATTGATGATAGGGGGTCATTTGCCAAGACCTTATTTTGTATTTTCTTTCATGTTAAAGAAGCATCTGCAGTAACTGCCAAACAAATACCCCATAAAGTCAGTGGTGTATAACTCAGTTGGTTGAGTTGTTTCATCTTCACCCATATGGGTAGAGGTTCGAAACTCCGAGGCTCCCAATGTATATTTATATATAAAAATAAAGGCTCATATACTTGGTTTTTAAAAAGAGCAATGCTGTACCACATTTATATACCATCTTGTGTTGATCGTCTAGTTTTTCAGTTATCATTTTTCTTTCTCTTATTTATGAGGTTCAATACTTCTCTTTGAATTCGAACATGACTTCGATTTAGTGTGTTTAATAAAATTTTCAACTAACAATGCAAACTGATTTCTGATTTTTGTTAATTTAGTGTGTTTAATCAAAGTAATGTATTCGACATTCTGGGTAAAATCTAATTAACAAAAAGCATTGTGCATTGAGAGTGTGAATCTCACGTTAGAAACTTAAAGTCTTAGTAGTTTAAATAACTTTGGCTTCCTTCACAATCTCACCCAAAAATAAATAAATAAACTTTGGCTTCCTTCACTTATTGTCCAATGAATTTTGAGTTCCAACTTGGAACCTCAACTTGCTTCATTATGCCACTTCACATTATACAGTAGAAGCTCTAACAAGCATAATTCTTTAGTATTTCTTCATTGATGATAGGGGGTCATTTGCCAAGACCTTATTTTGTATTTTCTTTCATGTTAAAGAAGCATCTGCAGTAACTGCCAAACATTTGCTTGTTCAACACTCCTGTGTAAGAGGCTCATATACTTGGTTTTTAATAAAAGAGCAATGCTAGTCATACTATATTTTTATACCATCTTGTGTTGACTATCCAGTTTTTTACTTATCATTTTTATTTCTCTTAGTTATGAGGTTCAATACTTCTCTTTGAATTCGAACGTTACTTTGATTTACTGTGTTTAATCAAAGTTTCAACTAAAAATGAAAACTGATTCGATCAAGTCTCATAAGTAATATGATTTAATATATTCGACATTCTAGGCATAATCTAGTTAACAAAAAGCATTATGTGTTGAGAGTGTGAATCTCACGTTGGAAACTTAAAGTCTTAGTAGTTTAAATAACTTTGGCTTTCCTTCACAATCTCACCAAAAAAAGAAGAAGAAACTTTGGCTTCCTTCACGTATTGTCCGATGAATTTTGAGTTCGAACTTGGAACCTTAACTTCCTTCATTATGCCACTTTACGTTATAAAGTAGAAGGTCTAACAAGCAGATTTCTTTAGTATTTCTTCATTGATGATAAGGGGGTCATTTGCCTAGACCTTATTTTGTATTTTCTTTCATGCTAAAGAAGCATCTGCAGTAACTGCCAAACATTTGCTTGTTCAACACTCCTGTGTTGGGTTGTTCTCTGCATTGATTTTATCGCGGTTTTGTGTTTCCCACCATTTATTTAGAAAATCACTTGTGTGATTTAAAAGTCTGTTTAGAGGATACAGCGCTAGCATTGCTGGCCTCATAATTCGTTCGATTCTCTGAACTGTTATTACCATAAACCCTTTTCACACGTAGCAACAGCATATGCCATATGTTAATATCTCTCCCTCTCTCTCTAAAAAAAATGTGAATGTAAATATAATGTACCGATAAGAAAAGTAGGTGAGGTGCGCCCAACTTGGCGGACGTATGCAATTATGAATTTACTTGGGTTTTTTTTTTCTTCTCTAATAGTATAAATGATAGTCTAAATTAAAGAGAATGAGAATTTCTTACGCACACACAACTAAGATGTTTGGAGGTTTAAACCTTAGACCTCAAGTCAATGCCATTTTCTACTGAGCTAGACCCTATTGCCACTTGGGGTCTATTTGATAATCATTTAGTTTTTAGTTTTTCATTCCTTTTAGTTAGAGATAGAGAGAAAATATATGGATAAAAAGAAGCCAGAAACCACTGGCGGACCTAGTAAGATGCAAGGAGGTGCACTGCACCTCCCCTAGCCGGAAAAACCATTGTAGATGCTTCAAATTGCCCCTTTGCTCAAGTGGTGTACAAATTACCTTATTTCCATTTTCAACATTTAAGTAAATGTCTTTGTCCTTTTACTTTTATTTATTTGTATATTACTCAATTTACTTAAGTTTACAATGTAAATAAGGAAGTACCCCCCATTTGGATTCAAATAAAAATACTAGAAAATCAAATTCTCACCAAATCAAAATATGAAAATTCGGTTTTAGTGCAAAAATATGATTTAGGCTAAAAATGATGGCTCATTAAGTCAATATATACTTTATACTAAAATCCCATAAAATCAAGTTTTTTTATTTGATGTGTAAGGAATAAAAGCCGCCAAAAATTATCTTGAGAAAATGATTATTCCGAAAAATCATTTTTCATACTTAGTCAATATTGCACATATGCTAAAAAATTTCTAGGTCCGCCAGTGCCAGAAACGAAGGCAAATGCATGAAACAAAAACTTGATAAGAAAAACTGTTTAAAATTGCTTTTCATCTTGTGTAACATCCTATAACATTTTCTTCCTCTCTTCTCCTTCTTCCACCCCTTCCCTTGAAACACATTGCCGAATGGAATTTACGTTTTATATCGAGGCCATGTTGTTGGTGTTGGTTGCTTGGTTCTCTTCCTGAGTGATTGTACGTAGGTGTTTGTTCTTTGTTTTGGCCTCTTGATTGCTACGTACCTTTGTTTTTGTTCTGGCCGTTTGCCCTCCTTTGGTTTTAAATATTTTATTTATAAATAAAAAAACATATACTCTTTTGAAGTCTTATGTCATATCTATATACAATATTTAATATATTTTTTTCAAGCATAAAATGTTTGGAATGTGTCCTTGCTTGTCTTACTGCTTGATCAAGATGGTTGGAAATGTACGTACTTGGCAGATGCCTTTTTCCAAATGCAATTGAAAATCCACCTTCCTTGCACTATATAAAACAAAACCTACACTCTCGGATTTTCTCACTTCTCATCTGCAATTTCTACACTATGAAGTCTCCTAGGATAATATCTCTATTTTGCTCTTGTATGCTTTTGTCACACGATATCACCACTTCGAGCCCTGCCTTAGCTTTGGAAGACTGTGAGTTTCCAGCCATCTTTAACTTTGGAGATTCAAACTCAGATACTGGTGGATTGTCCTCATCCCTTTATCAAGCACCCCCACCTTATGGTGAGACCTATTTTCATAAGCCGGCCGGAAGATTCTCAGATGGCCGGCTCATAGTCGATTTTCTCGGTATGTATATGTTCCTTATCACCTTTATTTTTCTCGTTATTTCTAGCAGTTAGTTAAGAGTATTTTTTGCAATTATTGTCTGATAGAACTCATGTGGTTCAGCAAAGAGTCTTGGTCACCCCTATCTAAGCGCATATCTAGATTCACTTGGGACCAACTTCTCCTGTGGTGCAAACTTTGCCACTGCAGCTTCTACCGTCAGACTGCCGGATCCCATCATACCAGCTGGTGGATTTAGTCCCTTCTACCTCAATATTCAGTACATGCAGTTCATGCAACTAAAATCCAGATCACATCACATAAGGCATAGAGGTGAACTACTAAAACAAATGTTAATAAATGAGTACTAAGGTTTAAGCCTCCATGGTTAGCCAGGTGGTTAAGCAAGGTGGGGCAATGGGTTAGAATTAGGTTAGATCTAGTGTTCGATTCCCTATGATGTCAAAGAGTGATGCTTTTTGGACTACTACATTTATTGACAAGATTAGAAATGGGATTTATCTGGGTAAGACCCTCAGAGAGGTCGTTAATTAGTAGGTATGGAATATAAATAACATTATTGATAATGACAAGTTTTCAAGCCAAAACATTGTCGTTAACGCTTACTTCGATTAGTTTTGTAGGGGGGATATTTGCAAGTTTAATGCCCAAGGAGGAGTACTTCTCGAAAGCTTTATACACATTTGACATTGGTCAGAATGACCTTGCCAAAGGGTTCTTTGATAACCAGACTATACAGGAAGTCAATGCATCTGTTCCTGATATAATGAGTAAGTTTTCAACAAATATTAAGGTAATAATCCTTCTTAAACATTTTTTTAAAAAAGTACATAATAATATGTTCATGAAAAAATAGTATTCACTTTTCATAATGTTCAATGTGGTCATGCCGTGAATTAGGATCATACATTCAAATATGAACAATAGTCTTGATTGACAGTTTGATAACATAGTATATTAGATTATTTAACCCTAGATTATTTGAAAAAATAACATTTTCTGATGCTGCTTAATTTTTTGTATATTGATAATGCAAATTTCCTGACGATGTAGAAAATTTATGATTTGGGGGCAAGATCGTTTTGGATCCACAACACTGGGCCAATTGGTTGTCTCCCTTACGTTTAAGCCACTTACCTATCAGCTCAAAAGGACGAGGTTGGTTGTGCTAAGTCTTACAATGAAGTAGCTCAGCATTTTAACCACAAGCTAAGGGAGGCCATAGTTCAACTTAGGAAGGATCTGCCTTTGGCTACGTTCACTTATGTAGACGTTTATTCTGTCAAATACTCTCTTTACAAGGAACCTAAAAGATATGGTAAGCCACTCAACCTTTTGATTAAAAAAAAAAGATACCTCAAAATTCCTTTGATATTTTTGTGTACTTTAACTTGATGGCACAAATCGAAAACTACGATATTAAATACCTCATTAGTAATTAAAAATAAATAAATGGAGGAAGTATATTAAATGTCTCATCAATTTTTTTTGACAGAAGAACATTAAAAGTTGAACAATTCTAACTTTTCACTTTCTTTTTTTAACGAAAACCATTTATTTAACATGGTAAATTTGTACGTTCGATTCTTTATTCGACCCGAAATTTATCATAATAATACATAGTTCATTAATTTGGTTTGAACTTTGAAATGTGATCCTTTAAGCATCATTATGGGTGAAATTTACTTTAAATTGTATTGTTTATTGCTTGTAAATTTTTCAGGGTTTGAGCTCCCACTTGTTGCTTGTTGTGGGTATGGTGGCAAGTACAACTTTAACAGTAGTGCTGAATGTGGAGGAACAGTTGCAGTTAATGGAAGCCAAATATTTGTGGGTTCATGCAAACGGCCATCGGCTAGAGTGAATTGGGATGGCATTCATTATACTGAGGCAGCTGCCAAGTTTGTCTTTGATAAAATTTCAACTGGAGCATTTTCAGATCCACCCTTCCCTTTGAAACAAGCATGTCACAGGAGTTTAGACTAATAACTTAATCAATATACTTAAGTACTGCAGACACATGCATGCAGGTGGAAATGTTTTCGTACTGCAATGATAGTGTTGTACTTTCTAGCAGAAATGGCAATGGCATTAGCATTCTACAAAAATAAAGGTTTCAAAACTTAGTTATAAGTTATAAGTTGACTATCTAGTTTCTGAATTATGATTTTATTTTCTCTTACGGTTATGGATGAAGTTCAATAGTTTTCATAAAAAACGACGAACTGAGCACACGACCTCAAGTGCAATTATAAATACCTTTAAATACTTAAACTACAAATACTAGTAGCCTCTGAACAATCATCAAGAAAAATGAAATTGGATTAACATTAGTTCTTTTTTTTTTTTTAAGGAAGGAAGATTAACATTACTTTGATCTATTGTACTCCACATGAAAATGCTTACTAACATGTTTAAGAGGTTTCTCGACTAGACACTACGTAAAGAATAACGGGTGATCACCTGAGTTTTAGTCCATAACATGCAAAGGCTCACCAGTCCAACTCGATGTCAAGAGATAGCGGGTCTAAAGCCCAATCTAAGTATGATTTAAAATTGAGTGTTGCTACTCACACACCCAAGGATTTGCTCGCTACAGACTTCACCCGCCACCTACATCGATCTCCCAGCAGCCCTACAATAAGAAAACGCCGGCAATCAACACACCAAGCTGATGCACACGCCCTTTAAATCACAAAACACATCTTTTGTGTCTTTAAAATTCTAAAACTAGTGTATGCATACGTACATAAGTACATGTGATTCATAAATAAGCACTCTAAAGAAAACTAGAGTTCGTTTGTTCTTTTCTCCCTACACTTGTGCAGCAAAGGAGACGTGTTAAAGTCTTAAAGACACGTGCCTCCAAAATCAATAATTTTATCGGGTCATGGAAACACACACAGCCAAGGATCAGTGTCGGCTATTAACCAAAAAAAATATATTTAAGGATCAGTGTCGGCATGTACATATTGGATGATACTTTGTCAGTACTGGATGCATTCAGCCAACAAAATCATGTCCACTTTGTTAAAAGCTGTCCAAGTAATTGTGTCTCCATTTTTAGAGCGACGCACGTTGCAAGTTCTAGTGGCCTTCATCTCCACACACACACACACACAAAAGTGAAGGAAAAAACTAAGACATGATCCACCTTTTCAGAATGGCTGTTGGTCGCAACTCGCAACCATCTAATTAACACCAAAATAATAATGTCACTTGAATTTGATGGGTTTCTTGACCCTCAAGTTTCAAGAACCCGCATTACTTAAATAGTAGATGGCTTAGTACTCGAAATGTGAAAGTGGCTTTTCAGAAACTTGCTCGGAAATCAATTAACTTTTTAAAAGATGATGTGATAACTTGAGATAAGAGATCATGTCATGTGGGCTGTTCCAGCTTGAAGTGAAATAAAGAAGAAAAAGAAGGAATTTTAGGCCACAAATGCTATATATATACCTAAAACCTGGAAAGTTTGTTCGGCCTAGCAAGCTAGATACCTTTTTTGTTTTGTCAAACAGCTACCTACCTACCTTGAGAAAATGTCCTTCAAAATTATGGCTTTATTAAAGCAAACTTATAAAGGTTGCTTTGGTGTTCTGGCCAAGTTCGTGATTTGATTTTTTTGGTGGATATTCATGGCATGAGGGTTGAGGGGTCCTCAAAACTCATTAGTCATTGCGTTCCCCTTTCCTGCTATAGATACATACACGTGAGCACTTATGTCTTATTACTACAAAAATTGATATTGTTCTTAACTTAATTTCCTGCATAATCTAGTTAGTGGGATGTTATTAATGAGGAAACCAGTCACTTATATTTTATTTTATTTTATCATGTTTCTAATAATATTTTTACATTCTTGAGCAGTAAGTTCTTTGGCAACAATGTCATGAAGTAAAATTTCCAGATGCAAATGCACATAAATAAATTCATATTTACTATATTGCAAATGCTGCCACACAACACATGAATCAAAATTTCTTTTAATATCGTTGCAATTGTAGGGGGCCCACGACATTTTCGTCCGCATAATTTGAAGTCTTTCTCAAGCTACCACGTATGTCCTAAAGTAAATATCAATCAAGCTCCCATTGGCTAGAGCAATGACAATGGCATTAGCATTCTGGGACCTTGCGTATCCAATTATCTGTTTGATCAATCAATGACCTACAAAGCCTTGGAGAAAATATTATAGAGTACGAAACTATTTTCACACTTACTTACTACATTGTTGGACACTATATTTCCTATTGTGAATAAATCTTACATATGTGAGATATGAGGTACATAAACATAACTTTAATGTCACCTTAATGAATTTGACCCAAAAAAAAAAAAAAAAAAAAGTAGTCATCTAATAATGGATGAAGCGATATTATTTGTACCATATTTATCGACTGCATTGTTGACATATCTGTCCCACTAGTGAGATACATTTGATTTGTCTGTTGCCACCTCTACACCTCTATATGTGAGGTACATGTGACGAGAAAAATGTCAAGGTTGATATGGAATTAATGGTTTGGATGGAAATTGCCTATATTTATGTGCCCTTTGTTGCCACCTCTACACATAGTGAAAAATCACAGAACAAGTACCTTTTGGTTGGAAACATCTGCAAGTGAAAACAATGCCAGAAGCTTCATAGAAACCTTTTAGTAATTTAGATTAACATATAAAATACCAGATAGAACAAATCAATTTAATTGCTGGGACCAGTTTCCATGCCTAATGTTTCAAACCTGTCTCTTTCACCAGAGAAGAACAAGAATGGGAGAGAAGAAACAAACGTCTTCCTCTTATCCTTCACACAAATTCATTGGCTCCAGAAGAATCATCACAACCATGGCAGTTTCTCCACCTCAGAAATTTCACAGCCAAGCGAACAAAAACCCTTATCTAATTCCCCTTAGTTTCAATCTCCTTCCCACCCATTGCACCAATTTCAACTTACCCTTTTTTATTTTCTTCTCTTTCTTCAGCAATGGCAGCTGAAAATTCATCAGGCACCAGGAGAAATTCCAACACTCAACTTCTGGAAGAGCTGGAAGCGCTCAGCGAGTCGCTTTACCAATCCCACACTTCCAGTACTAGCACCCGAAGAACTGCCTCCCTTATTCTTCCTCGAAGCTCAGTTCCTGCGATACCATCGAAAGATGAAACTGTTCCGACTAGTGCTGAGGAGATTAGGCTCAATAACAAACCCCGAAGGCGCATGTCTTTGTCCCCGTGGCGCTCCCGCCCAAAGCTTATCAATAATGATGATGAGAATGAGCAAAAAGATCGAGGCAAGAAGGCGACGAATAATAATTTGCCGGGGTTGAGAAGCTTGGATGACAAGGTGACTGCCACCACAGAGAAAAAGGGTATCTGGAACTGGAAGCCGATTCGCGCTATCTCCCACATTGGAATGAATAAGGTCAGCTGCTTGTTCTCTGTTGAGGTTGTCGCTGCACAAGGCCTTCCAGCTTCAATGAATGGCCTTCGGCTTTCTGTCTGCGTTCGGAAGAAGGAAACAAAAGATGGAGCTGTTCAAACAATGCCGTCAAGGGTTACACAAGGAGCTGCTGATTTCGAAGAGACCCTTTTCCTTCGGTGCCATGTGTATTGCAGTAATGGCCATGGGAAGCAGCAAAAGTTTGAGCCAAGACCCTTTTGGATATATGTGTTTGCAGTTGATGCTGAAGAGCTTGATTTTGGGAGGAGTTCTGTGGATTTGAGTCAGCTTATTCAGGAGTCCATTGAGAGGAACAATGAAGGTCAACGAATTCGACAATGGGATACGAGTTTTAAGCTGTTAGGGAAGGCAAAAGGAGGAGAGCTTGTTTTGAAATTGGGGTTTCAGATTATGGAGAAAGACGGAGGAATTGGAATTTACAGCCAGGCTGATGATTTAAAGTCTGTTAAGTCCAAGAATTTCTCATCTTCTTTTGCTAGGAAGCAGTCAAAAACATCATTTAGTGTGTCCAGTCCAAAATTGTCAAGCAGAGGAGAAGCTTGGACTCCTTCACAAGCAGGAAAAGCAGCTGATCTTCAGGGGATTGATGAACTGGACCTTGATGAACCGAACCCAGTTCCAATATCATCTTCTTCATCTTCTTCAGCTCCGAAGCCAAAAGAACCAGAAGTACCAAAGACAGAGGATCTTGATCTGCCAGACTTTGAAGTAGTGGATAAAGGAGTTGAATTCCAAGACAAGGAAGAGGAATATAGGGAAGAGCAATCAGAAAAGTCTGTTGGGGAAAAATCAGCAGCATCGCGTGAGGTTGTGAAGGAAATTGTGCAAGATCAAGTGCATATAACAAGACTGACAGAGCTTGATTCTATTGCTCAGCAGATTAAAGCTCTTGAGTCTTTGATGGGAGAAGAAAAAACCGACGACATGGATAATGAAATTGAATCACAGAGATTGGAGGCTAATGAGGAAAATGTAACAAAGGAGTTTCTTCAAATGCTTGAGGAGGAGGAGATCATCAATGAATATAAAATGAGCCAAAATGATGTTCCTCCTTTGGAGCTTGAAGGAGCAGAGGAATCTGCAGAAGCTGAATCAGAGGTGTACCTTCCTGATCTTGGGAAGAGCTTAGGCTGTGTGGTTCAAACCAGGGATGGAGGGTACTTGGCAGCCATGAACCCATTAGATACTTTGGTAGCAAGGAAAGACACTCCAAAACTTGCCATGCAGATATCAAAACCATTTGTTTTACCATGGGATCAGTCCATGAGTGGATTTGAATTGTTTCAGAGAATTGCAGCTATTGGACTTGATGAACTGAATTCTCAGCTTCTAAATTTGATGGCCTTGGATGAACTGATGGATAAAACGGCAGAGCAGATTGCTTTCGAAGGCATTGCTTCGGCGATCATCCAAGGGAGAAACAAAGAAGGTGCTAGTTCAACTGCTGCCAGAACCATTGCTGCTGTTAAAACCATGGCAAATGCAATGAGCACAGGTAGGAAAGAGAGGATTTCAACTGGGATTTGGAATGTGAATGAGAACCCCTTGACAGCAGAGGAGATTCTGGCATTCTCCGTGCAGAAAATTGAGGCCATGGCTCTTGAAGCTTTGAAAATTCAGGCTGAAATAGCGGATGAAGAAGCCCCATTTGATGTTTCTCCATCGAACGGTACAACAAGTGGTGCAAAAGTTCAAAATCACCCACTTGCTTCTTCTATATCACTGGATGATTGGATCAAAAACCACAGCTTGGCCAATTCAGATGGTTTACAAGATGGGGATCAAGATCATCCAGAAACAATCACACTGGCAGTTATTGTTCAGCTGAGGGATCCGGTAAGGCGGTATGAGGCAGTTGGAGGCCCTATGATTGCACTGATTTATGCAACAAGAGCTGATGACACCATTGAAGTAAATAAGTATGAGGAGGAAAAGAAATTCAAAGTGACAAGTTTGCATGTGGGAGGCTTAAAGGTGAGGGCAAGAGGGAAGAGGAATGCATGGGATAGTGAGAAGCAGAGGCTAACTGCAATGCAGTGGCTGGTTGCTTATGGTTTGGCAAAAGCTGCAGGGAAGAGAGGCAAGCATGTGACATCCAAAGGTCAAGATTTGTTGTGGAGCATTTCATCAAGAGTAATGGCTGCTATGTGGCTCAAGTACATGAGAAACCCAGATGTAAAGTTTACCAAATGAACTATATGTATTGTAATATTTGAGTGACATCATTTATTTTTGTAATTTATTTGCAGCAATAACAGATACAAGGAGTAAACAGTGTCAGATTGTAACAGCTCCAAATAGTAAAATATGTGGCACTTGTGAATAACTTCTGAGAAAAATATTAGAAGTCTCGCAAAACAAAACAAGAGAAAGTAACGCAGTTACTGTTCAAATTCAACATATATTGGAACAGCGCAATTGCAGGATTCGAACTCACGATCTCTTCTCTTATTCGAATAATTATTTCATACTATAGCAAATCACGTGTTTTACCACTTCCTCACAAATTTGTCTAAATACTTCGAGAAAAATCCTAAGATGATGATTAGAAGTTGAAAGAGGAAAGTCTAAATTGCAAGATTGTAAGCAATGTAATCGAATGTGATCCTTGATTTGTAGGGAATATTGTCATTCACTCATGTTATTTTAACCAAGTCCAACACGAACGACCCGTTAATCATATGTTTCCTAGCTTATGTTCATGCTTAAGTTAGGCAACATCTATTAGACATATCATATATGGTATAGTATATGTCCTCATCGTATATCATACTGTATATTGGACCATTTTAAACATACCCCTTGCCATGTTTATGTCAATCCGACTCAACTTATACCTTTAATTATTGATGAAGTTGGAGGGAGATTCATGTCTTGTCATTTTCATCCACCGCATTAGAAAACTTTTGAAAACCTACATGGTGGTCCTAACCCTAAACAAAGATCAATGGTCCAATTGATTTGAGCAAGCCAGAACTTGGGACAAATTGAACCAACGAAGGAGACAAGTAAAGAAATTTGGCCTAGTGGCTCTCTTGCCAGGTACATCACATGGATGATGACTTGCACATGGGAAGAATAACTGAGACTCACGACATTTTTAATCCATCATTAAAAACATGTTAAAGACATTTATTTTATTTTACAATTCCATTTTGAGTTTTCTTTACTGGAGGGAACAAGGTCGTATTCAACCATCAAGACAAGTGTTAGACAAGTTCCAGATCCAGAAGAATGGGCCCTTTGCTCCATTGTTTCCCACTTCGTGAACCTAACGTGGGTCTAGCTTTCACATGTTTGGTATGGAGAGGAACTACAAATGAATTTTTTCTTTTTTTTTTCTTTTTTTTTTTATAACGATGAGAAACCAAAGCATATATTTCAAGAACCCTTTTACAACCTGTACTGTTTAAAGAAATCAAGGAAAAACAAAAGAAAAGAAGGCTGAGAGTTGAAAGCCAGATAAAAGCACATTTTTTAGGGGAATGATAAAGTAAAGAATTTGACTCTACCACCCTCAATAATATATGACTTTATGGAGCTTCTACCCACAGATGAGTATGGTGGAGGAAAAGACTTGTGTCACTTTCTGTACAACCCCCTTTATTCCATGGCCCCCCTTCTCTTTGTCAGGGTTCTCATCCAACCCTTCCTTACCTTGACTCCTTCCACCTTGCTGCTCACATGGCACACATTGCCCTTGTTGGACCTCTTCCATCTGATGAGCTGGAACAAGTGCCCTATCCTCTTCCGCCACCTAAGTGGCGCATGGGATTTCCCATGCTCTATCACACTCTTGGTGTCCTTAGCCTCCTTGACCTCCTTAGCTTCCTTAGCTTCCTTGCTGAAGTTGTGATTCCAGGACATGTTGCAATGCTCTAGAGAGACCTTAGACACTCTGTTCTTCTCCCATGAGGCAACTCCATTCTCTTCAAACTTGATTGATATGAACGAGTCTGAAAAAGCCATTTGCATTGTGAATTTGTGATTATGGATGCCAACAAAAATCACAAAAATACACATTCTTTATAACAGTTTTTTTTTTTTTTGGGTAATTAGAAAACTCCCATGACCTACTATCTCATTGAGTATTGAGTATGAGGTCTTAGGATAAACCCCAAATACGCAAACCACATGTACTTAATACTAACAACATGATTAATCAGCGAGTTAGTACATTACAATGGTTACAAAAATGGCCCAAAGGGTCCCTCCTACATTCTAATTTGCCCGAATCTGCATGACCAAAATCAACAGCAAATGTAGTTCAATTACAAAAAAACAAAATGTAACTAGAGTGACTTCTGCATAAATCTATGCAATTAGATTTCATTTCTTTCAAAATGGCGCTAATGATTCTAATTTTCTCTGTTTAAATTATGTGAATATTTGCAAATAGAATATGTTACTCAAATGTAACAACTGCGTTTTCATTCCCTCCAAACTTTACCTTCATTATTATTAATTATTAATAGTTGGCTGGGATGGAAGGAGAGAGGGTTGAGTGCAAGCAAAGAGAGAGGAAAACAAATGGAGGTTAGAACTAAAGAAATAAGGTAATATATAATGATCATACCACCTTTTTCTCTTTAAAATATTTAAAATATCAAATTGAGTTACTTAAAATAATGGAAGTATGGTGAATATTTCAGATATTTCTAAAGGGGTTTTTTTTTTTTTTTTTTTTCCAAAAATAATATAGATTAGAAGGAGTAGTGCCCCTCACTTATTTTGAAGTGAGCAAATGCAATTGCACAAAATCTCATAAAGGAAACTACCATTTACTTCTAAAACCAAAAAAGGATGCATCTTGGTACAAAAGGATGAAGCTTTCTTACACATTCGTCAAACTCATCTGCTTATGGTTTAAACTCAGTGATGGTTTCTTCATAAACACCGTAAAAAATTGTGAATTGATTATTAAACCCCAAAACCCAACTCTTTTTTTACCATCTGACAACCGATTTTTTTATTTTTCATGCTGTTATTAACCAATTTAATTAAGAAAAAAAAAATGGAATCTTGCATCTCCAATCTGCCCATTAATATTCCTGTATGAACATATATATACTTTGACCCTAATTTTGTCATTATTACCCAAAAAGCAACTAATTATGCAAACATAATCAACCAGACCGCCACAAACAAACACACATACAAATCCAAGCACAATGTTTAGGCTTTAACTTTGTTTATATCACCCGGAATTAATATCTCATTATCACTAAAAGCTGCAAGACAAAAAATAAAACTAAAAAGATGAAAACTTTACCACTCACCCAAAAGAAAAACTTACCTTCTTGGCTGGTGGAGGCCTCTTGATCCAAGTAATTTGGTTTCCACTGTCGATTGAGGAAAGAGCTGAAAGCAAAGATCTTGGGGAGGCTAATGGGTGGCTTCTTGTGCATGCCACTTGGAGTTCTATGAGCACTAGCTCTGCCTCTGGCTGAAGAAACATGGTGGCTCTTTTTTGCAGCCAAGATGAGAAGCCTCTCGGTCAAGCAGAGAGAGCAAACACCCACAACCACCTCCTTTGGGTGGAAATAGCAATAGGAGTTGTCTTCTCTATGCCCATTCATGTTAAGGCTGAGAGAATTGGTTTGTTGAGAAGAGTTGAGGGGTTGATTGATGAGAAAGGTGAAAAAGAAAAGCGAAAGGGAAAGGGAAAAAAATTTTGTGACTTGAAAAGAAAGAATAGGTTCTGTTCTGTTCTCTGTTCTGCTCTGCTCCGTGTCCGAGAAGTGGGAATACGTGTTGTGTGTATATATTGTGGAAGTCGTCATTTATAGTTGGGGAAAATTTTAGATCAACGGAGGTGATCATGTGGTTGGCCCACAGATCAATTTGGCCAATATAAAATGTTGGAATTGGATAGCCTAGTATGGGGTACCAAGACATATACACTATTACTAAGCAAACATCTTTCCTTGCTATGTTTTTAAGTGTAAAACTGGCCAAACATGTAAAGTCCTTGAGTTCTTTTATTATTTTTTAATACAAATGATAGTTTAAATTATGGCTGGGCATTTGGACCCCAAACCCGGTCAACCCGCCTAAACCAAACAGATGGGTTGGGTTGGTTTGATTTTTTTTCAATTTTTTTTTGGTCATTAGTTTGAATCCAAACCAAACCAAAATATATGGTTCGGTGTACGATTTGTAATATTTAAAACCACGGTTTAACCAAACCAAACTGAAGATATTAAAAAAAAATTTATATAATATTATTATAAGAAATATATATAATACATAGTTTTAATCTTTTCTTTTTCTTCTCTCTCAATCTCTCCGTTTGTCTTGTCTTCATTAATCCCTCTCTCTCTATTTTTATTTTCTCATTCTTCTTATATATGTCTTCACGCCCTCTCCCCGTCTCCCTCTTCTTCTTCTCTCTCCTTTCTTTTTCTCCCCTTCTTCTTCTTCTTCTCCATCTCTCCCTCTCTCTTTTTCTTCTCTCCTCTCCATTGCTTTTATTTCCTCTCTCTCTCTCTCTCTCTCTCTCTCAGAAAGCCAAAAAATCGAAACCGAACCAAACCAAACCACCAAGTCCGGTTAACCGAAGTGGTCGGTTTTCATCAATTATGGTTTGGTTTCGGTTTTCAAAATAGCCAAACTGAAGCTTATAGTTCGGTGTCGAGTTGAGCCCAAAACCGAACCAACCCAAACTGAGCCCAGCCCTAATCTAAACTATAAATGGGAAAGAGATTTTTCACACACACATTACCAATGTGTTATGAGAATTCAAATCTGAGACCACTCATCTATAAGTCAAAGTCTTTTTCCACTAAGCTACACCTTGTTGGCAGTTCTTTTATTGTTTTTGTATAAAATAGATTTGAATGAAGTGTGAATTTTGGTATTTTGAGATTTTAAGTGTGAATTTTCACATTTTGAGTTTGTAAAACAAATTTCATTCCAGGATTTGAGGTACAAAATCTTCACTCAAAGTTCAAAATACCAAAACTCACGCCCCAAACTTATAACTACCTAAGTCCAAACCAATGCCCCAAAATTCCAAACATAATTTAAAATTCACACCGATATCCTAAATCTAAAAGTCATATCCAATCCCAAAATGTCAAAATCTACACTTTAAACTCTAAAACGTCAAAATTCACGCTTCAAACTCTAAAATGCAAAATTCAAACCCTAATCTACAAAATCCCAAAATCCACACTTGAAGATTAAAAAACTAATGCAAACCCCAGAAAGTAAAAATTCCTCCAAAACTCAAAAGATTCACATCTCAAACTTAAAATAACAAAGTTCACACCTGAAACCTCAAAATTAATGTCTCCAATTCACACCTCAAGCCCAAAAGTAATTCTTCTATGCGCATCTACTTGAGCTAGTGGATTCCCAACAGACTTTTAATCCACATCCAATCCAATGGCTTTTTAAAGTAAACTGTTAAACTTGTGACTTAAAGTTTGGATTGGGTGTTTCTGTTTTTTATCTTTTCTGTTCTGGTAATTAGTCTCTTTCGCTTCAATTACTAAAGTTTCTTATTTTGGTAATAATTTCAACAAAAGCATGGAGAAAATTACTGGCAATGTGGCCTAAGACCATTCTGCTCCCTAGCCTAGAGGAAAAACAAGAACAAAACTATGCAGTCAACTGATGCTGGTGCCCACACGTTCAGTTGAATGATTATATATTTATTTATGGCTAATCGTAATCATGGTATGTATTTTTCCCAAAAGTGAAGACTTAATGCCTAGAATTTGACAAAACCAACCCAAGAAACCCTATAAAAAAACAATTGGATTGGGATGTGAAGTTGGCCACTGGCATGTGAGGTTCAAGTCAAAAAGTGCGACTTCCACTTTATTTCTAACTTTATAAAGGCACACAGCGCAGCAAAACTGGCATAGGATGTAACTAAAGCGGGGGGAAGAGTGCAAAGTGGAGCTGTTTTTAGGTCTTGGTAGGTATTTTGTAGATGCTCAAAGGAAGCTCACAAGATTTGGCAATTTTTTTTTTATAGTGTTTTTTCTTTTTTCATCACGTCTTGGAAAAGGCTGTGGTGTTGTGCATGCCTATCTCCAAGAAGGTTATTTTCTCTACAAATGTAGTCAAGGCCTTGGTATTGCAAATTCCCTTGGAAGACCAGATAATGTACTTACAGAATTTGTGGAAAACAGACATGTTTTTTCTTTTTCAAGATCTTGGCGACATTTATGCACGCCCCCAATCTCCAAAAGCTCACATTCATATGTCGATCCTTACAAGTTTAATTTTGTCCATTTTTTGTGTTTCAAGATAAAATCTCTCATGTACTTTAACAAAACATGTTTACCTTATTGTTCTTAGAAAACCACGCCCTAAAACCTTAAGCGATATATACACCCTCTCGTATGGAGTGACAAATCAACAAGAGAAGAGAGACAAACATATAAATGAGAGCAAGTTGAAATTCGCATAATTTAGTACTTTGAATAAATGTACGTCTGATTGTTGATTGGATGCAACGTCTTTGGCCATTGAAGGACGAATTGCAAATAATTGTTAGATTGTCCGTGCGAAGTAGAAATACCAAACCCTAAGAAAGTGGCATGCGTAAAAAGTGAGATTTTAATCTGGAAATTATGTACACTATGCCTTTTTTTTTTTTTTTTTGGTATGAGATTGGAAGATTTGTTATGAAAATCCTTAAAGGCTTGAAGCTAATACCTTGTAAGGTCGTCGTTTTGCTCTTAGCCTATGGAAAATCCTAAAAGGTTTAGAAGGTGAAGTAAACAAGAAAAGTAAACAAATTTGTAGAAATTTGGGAAGAAAAAAAAAAGGGTAAACAACCAAAGTACTGGGCACATGGGGAGCGGGAAGTGGAGTGGGGCTGCTTCTAGTTTGGCTGCCTCAACTCTCAAGTTGGGTTCATATCATGGACGGTGGACCAGATGTTGGATTAACAGTTCTAGGCCACGTGACATAACATCATTGGTCGAAGATAGCACTACGTGAATAGGATAGCAAAATAATGTTATCTCTATTACAACTAAGTTTTTTTCCTCTTTCTAGAGCATTTCCCATTTTCTATTATTTTTTGTCTGATCCTTCGAGCCCATTTAGACCTCTCATTAAATCTAAATGTCACTTTCCAAACAATGTCTTTTCAACTCTGCCTTTACTTTTCTTTTGTACTAATTGAAATGAGACAATTCAAGCAAGGTCCATAGAGAGTGAATATCAACTCTAACAAGATTCAATGGATCATTGTTGTGAATTTTAGACAACCTGAAAAATGAAAGATTAGTCTAAACACAAATTATACTTGTAAGTGCATAAGGTCAATCGTAATATCGTATGGCAAATACAAGGTCATTCCCACGAGGATTGAGTTCAACTACCAATTAGTCTAACCTAATTTACTTCACAAAATACTTTAACTACTCTAATTATATAAACAAGAAATTAAACACGTAGCATACTCACGTAAACACAAAAGGGGCTTTTGAAAGAATTATTTAATTACCAACGAAATTAAAAGACAAAACAAGTAGAAAGTCACGAAACACAAGGATGAGAAATTCAAATTGATAAAAGCACTAGGACAATGAATTCACCACTAGTAATCTGATCTAGCCTCTTATTCACCTACCTATTAACTAACCATTTGATGTTGCCGCTTAATTTTCCTTTTTCATGAATTACTTATGGTATTTAGGCTAACTTGTATATTCCTACATGTAATTCGCCTATGGTATTTAGGTCAAATATCAACACATAGAAACTTATTAAGATAAGTGAAAACCTCCAACAAGCATGTAAACCCTAGGAGTATGGTATTAAATCTAAACGAATTACAAATCCTAATCATAAGAAGCAAACCTCAAATTAAGTATGGTATTTACTCTCATTTTCATCCGATTAACTCAATTAAAAGTCTAGATGGTGATCAAACGTCAAGATAATCAACCAAGTTATTAAGTGTTAATCTATGCATTTTGAGTTTTTCTTTTGGCTTCCCTTGACAATTTTGTAATAGGATTTATATTGTTTTTATCAAGCTCAAGTTTAGATTAGGAATAGCTTCTCTAGATGTTCTTAACTAACAACTATCCTATGGAGGTTCAAGCAAATTGACAAAGGTAAATTGTGCATTGCATCACATTGCATTAAATTGATTTCATAAAATGATGACTAGTCATCTGTTTCTCGTATGACTAGTCATCCTTGCTCTGTAGGATTTCCAGCTGGATAACCAACTATTTTGTCCTATTCTCCTTTCTCTCTCTGCTGCCATGTGTTGATTCAGACCTAGGAATTTTTGGTAAAAGCCAAAGAATTCCTCATTTGGCAGCAGTCACTTTTGTAGGCAAGTTTTGGAAAGTTTCTCTGTAAACTTTCTCTTCTTCCTCAAGTGTAACCTTCATATTTTTCATCTTTGAGTTTTCCAAATTGTTTCTTTTTGAAAACTGCATTTGAAATATGAAAACCTCATCTTGCTAGATCAAACACTCTCTCATATATATCTAGGTTAGATTCAAGATTGATTTCTTCAAGAGTATAGTTTTTTGAAGAAATTGGTCATTCTCCTTTGAATCCAAATTTTGGTTTCTATCTGAGTTAGAGCTTGCAAGCTGGTGCCATGGGATGAATAAGCTGGAGAATGAGCTGTCATTGCCATAAAGAACTGAGCTTTAAGCTTTGCTAAGTTGGAGAAGAAGATTGCATAAATGAGGTATAGCTCATCTTCCTAAATAGATCTAGGTTTTTCTTGAGTTTGCTTGTGTTCCTTTGTAAGAATTTTTTTCTACTTAGTGGATGTCTGGTCGGTTGATGACCCCCAGTTTTTTCCAATGGTGGGTTTCTGGGTGAACAATTTCTGATTGCATCTCTATAATTTTTTTGGGTTTGTGTTCTTGGTGGTTGACTAGTCATCGTATGAATTCTGGGTTTATGTCCTTGTAGTTGACTAGTCATCATTATCTGTTGTTTGGTATTTACTTGATTATGATGATTTCACACACTTTCACCATAATTGTTGCTAGCACAGGGGATGCCTATATTGACGGGTCCTTCTAAGTGTCTTAAGTTGTCACTAGTAATCTTCTAGGATTGCAAGTACATTGTGGCATGCTCTGTGTGTATTCTTGATTGTGGTTGTTCATGACTAGCAGTTGACTAGTCATAAGTGTTTTTGGTCAAGGTCTAAAGTGTGTGAAGATTGTTGCGTTTTGTTTTAGTGTCATAAAATTTACCCCTCGTCACCTAAGTACCAATTTCATTAAGCACAGTGATTAAGAATCCAACATAAAATGGCAATCAATAGATAGGTAAAATAAGTAAACTAGATTATTATACTAGGGCTACATCATACCCTAGCAAAAGAAAATTAGTTACACATAATCATAGAATTCGACATAAGCAAAAACATAAGGAAGAAACAATAAAACTTAGCCAATTGCGGTACTCTTCCGGTGTCTCCAATTTCTCCTAGTCTTTGTGTGTCTACCTCTAAATGAGTTGTTTCTCATGCTTAAATAAAACACCACACGTCTATTCCTACCCTAGCTGGGCTTTTACAGCAGCCCAAAAATAAAGAAAAACCTAATTAAAACATAAATCCAAAATGAATAAGTAATTGACTCCTCTTCCTACTTGGACTGGGATAACACATCAGTTACTTTGCACGGAGGTTTGGGGTTGTTCTTCCTCCAAGAAAATTCGGGATAATTGTAGATTTTTATCTTATCTTTCCAGCCATATATCGCATGCCTTGAGGAAAAATCAGGAAAGTCCTCAAATAGTCATTCTTCCACAGAAGCACAGTTTTGACGGGATTGCACCTTATGCTGACTTAACCTCAAAGACTGCTCTCACTGGCTGCTTCAAAAATTCTAGAAAAATTCCACAATCATCTTCAAGATCTCAGCTTTCATCTCCAACTTGTCTTGTACTAAAACTCCACCAAAAAGTCGTATTTCTGTTGAAAACAAATTACTTGCTTTGGAAAGCTGAAAATTGAGAAAATAAAGTAATAAGTCATTTTTAAATCAAATTCTCCTGTAAAAACTAAGTACAAAGAGTATATAAATGTATAAATTTATGGACTTATCAATCATAAAAATGTTTTCCAAGTTGCTTGAATTTCCAAATTCTTCGAAAACCAAATTTCACGACCAAAGAGATTAATTGGTTTATTTTCCCTGTTCTTTAACAATATATGAAATCCCATCTAATTCCTTTTCATAAATAGTGTGTAAAGAAAATTTTGATTATAAAAAATAGTATAAAATAACTCAATGCATTCAGAAGCTACCCAGGTATACTTGGCCAAAACAAAAAAAGGCTACCCAAGTATCAACATTCTTCCTCTAAATTCACAAGCTATCCAAGTGTCAGCAAATTCAAATCCAAGTCTAGACATACATCTCTCTCGAAAACAAACCTAGACGACTAGTGTCTGCAACCCAACCTAGATGTCAACTGATCCCAAAAACATAAAAATAAAATTCATCACAAGTTGACTGTCTGCGACCCTACGCTCTTCTGGTGGCAACTTCAACAGTAACCATATTATCCA